>SKCR01051206.1:0-232774 GCA_019454045.1 Zanthoxylum bungeanum | reverse complement strand
ATCATATGTCACATGCTAGGCCCAGGGCTGGCTCTTTGTCTGCCCCATACGAAGCATATATCGGATCCCGCGTAACTAGTCTCTGTAATCGGAAAGTCATGACCTAGTCATACTTTCCAGATTGCTGCAGCTTTTAAGAGTACTAGTACCGTATCCTTTGTGACCATCATCCTCCAAAAGGATTCCGTTAAGGAAAGTGATTTTGACGTCCATCTGCCATATTTCATAATCGAAATATGTAGCAATAGCAAGCATTATCCCATGGATTTAATCATGGAAACGGGTGAAAACGTTTCATCGTAATCGATACCATGTCGTTGACGATACCCTTTCGCTACAAGCCTAGCTTTGTTCGTTTGTATGTTGCCTTCCATGTCCGTCTTCCTTTTGAAGACCCATTTACAACCAATAGGCTTAACGCATTCTAGTGTATCAACCAGTGTCCAAACTTGGTTGGTATACATGGATCCATTTCGGACTTCATGGCTTCTTGCCATAAAGTGGAGTCGATACCTTGTATCGCTTCCTCATATGTAGATGGTTCATCTTCCTTAATAAGATTAATGTCTACATGAGGTGAGATCAGAAACCCATACCTCTCAAGTTGTTTTCTGACTCTCTCTGACCTACGCGGTTCTTGTGTATTAGAAGATTGTAGAACAATCTCATCCCTAATGAATTGTTCGTGTTCCGTGACGGGGTCGGTGCCAGGAATAGTATCACTCTGATTTTCATCGAGTTATACTTTCCTCATACTTATCACTGAATCTATGAATTCCTTTTCAAGGAAAACTGCATGAAGAGCAACAAATACTTTGTTCTCTTCTAGGTTGTAGAAGTAATATCCTTTGGTTTCCCTAGGAAAACCTACAAATAGGCACTTATCCGATTTGGGTTCAAGTTTGGTACCATCCAAATGTTTAACATATGCCCAACATCCTCAAATCTTCAGGAATGAGAAACTCGATTTCTTTCCTGTCCATATTTCATATGGAGTCTGTCAAACAGACTTTGACGGAACCTTATTCAAAATAAGTATTGCACTGTTTAATACGTATCCCTATAAGGAAATTGGTAGCTCAGTGCGACTCATCATTGACCTTACCATGTCCAACAAAGTTTGGTTTCTCCGTTCGGACACACACCGTTCATTGAGGTGTTCCGGGAGGAGTCCACTGTGAAAGAATACCATATTCTTTCAAGTAATTTTGAAACTCATTGCTTAAGTATTCTCCACCGCGGTCCGACTGTTATGTTTTAATACTTTTGCCAGTCTGTTTTTCTACTTCGTGTCGAAACTCTTTGAATTCTCAAAATTTTTCGACTTGTGTTTCATAAGATACACATAACCATAACGCGATGCATCATCCGTAATGGTTACGAAATATTCATATCCACCTCTAGCCTGGCTAGACATGGGCTCGCATACGTCACTATGAATGAGGGCTAACAGTTCGGTGGCACTCACACCTTTACCACTAAAAGGTGTTTTAGGCATTTTGCCTAATACACAAGATTCACAGACATCATATGAATTAGGATCAAATCCGTCCAAGTATTCATTCTTCGAAATAGTGGATATACGAATCATGTTAATGTGTCCCAGACGACAATGCCACAAATAAGTCTCTTCTGATTTACTCAATTTGAGCCTTTTGTTTGTCATGTTATATGTTTGAGATTCATTTATATTCAAAATATAAAGACCATTATTAACATCTGTTGTACAAATCAAAATATCATTTTTATATACAAAACACCCAGTGTTCCGGAATACAAAGGTATACCCACATCGGGTTAAACAAGATACAGAGATGATTTCCTAGTCAAACTAGGTACAAAAAACAGTCCCATATGTTAGTACATGCCCCGAGGCAAATTCAAAACATAGGTGCCAACGGCCAAAACCGACACTCTCGTCCCATTTATGACTCAGAGTCGATCTCTCCTGAAGTCAGTCTCCTGCTAATCTGCAGATCCTGCATATCAGTACATATGTGAGTACTACAATCCAGAATAAAAATCAAAATTTTAAAACTAGTAGTGGATGTTTATTTCAATAACAAACATACCTGAAGCCGGAGCCTTGCCCGCCATCGCTTCTTTCAAGTCTGCCTAGTACTTACGGCAGACACGCTACCAGTGACTGTTGGTTTATTCTAAGGTCCCAAGATCAAATCAAGACATGAAATAATGCATGAATACATCAACGGAGGTAGCGGAATACTCACATTGATCGGTTATGTCGATTTGAAGACGAATCAAGGCCAAAAACGTACTACTGCCTTGCTCACGCCACTGCAACCAGTCCATGCTCACTGTTCTTGGCAGTTTCGGGTCTCAAAACGAAGCTCCAAACTCCGTCGGATGAGTCCCGCCTCATGGTCGAACCTCCCTACCCCTTTGCCAAGACTTGTAAGTGTGCTAGCACTTGATTTCTCACCATGAGAAACCACTCTTGGCTTCCCTAAAGTCACGCCCAAACTGGTTCAAAACCAGTGAAGCAAAGCTTCTGTTTTGAGTGAGAGGAAGAGAGAATTTTGAGAGAGATAAAATTGTGTTAAGTTGAAAATGATTTACCAAAAATCAATTATATTTATGCCATAATATTTATTAAATAATAATAAAAATTATGACACAAAAACAGGCAATGGCTTAGAGTGTCAAACACTCAATTTCCATGCAATAACATTGAGTGCATTGTACACTATCTACATGCAATGCATTAGAATGACATGTGTCATGTGGGCCCCACACGTTTCCAATGAAAGTGGGCCCACGTGCACTCACGCGTTCGGGTTCGATATTTTCCGAATAACCGAGCTTACGTCGCGACGTTAATTCAATCGAATAATTGCGGCTACCGAAATTATTATTTACGTCGCTAACGAATTAATTCTAAATTAACTCGTTTGCCCGAATTAAAATCTAATTTTAATTCCGCGTCGAAATCTAATTTCGTCTAATATATCGAATATATTAATACATCGATTAATTCCGAATTAATCGTTCTCCTCTTTAGACGACATTTTATCCCGGATAAAACATCTCCGTTATTAATCCTAGATTAATTTTCTCTCTCTCTTCTTATAATCCCAGATTATTCAAGAGTGCGAGTTGTGCGTCATCGGTGGATTATCGGGAAGCGACCCATGAGATCCCCGGATAATCTGGCAGTAAATACGGTCGTCGGAGTATCCGAATCACGTACGTACCAAGTACTACGTTCTACCGATTTACGAGACAAGGTCGACTCCTAGCAAAGCACCAAGTCTTCCCAATTCTCTCCGGACATATTCATCAAAGAATATCAAAGATCTGTATCAAGCGTAGTATACTAATGTATTGTGCATATCGGCCCAGTATCAGATAGTCACGTGCTAGGGCTGGGGCTGGATAAGTGTCTGCCCCGTCCGAAACACTATCGATGTCTGGTAACTAGTCTCTATAATCGGATATTCATGACCTGGTCATAATATCACGATTGGATGCGCATCACTTAAGAGCACTAATACCGTATCCTGCGTGACATCATCTCCACTATGACTGGAGTGATACTTCCGTCTCGACATCACATCCAATACACTACGACTCTCTGATAAACCCAGAAGTGGTGTACGCAGAACCGGTTAAAGCCCTGTACCACCAAGACCAAAGTCTATCGATTATCGTAAGTATTAGCGATGTAAGTCTCATGTTAAGACTATACACACCTACCTTGAATTCGGCCTCCCATAGACACATAGTCATAATACCAATGGGATTCCGAAGGGTCTATCAAGAGCGAAGCTGTTTCCCCTACCATCGGTGAAACACGACCTCCTATCGCACTTGCACAAGTATCCAATACTTATATATGAGAACTATGCCGTTGTGCCCTCACAACGCGCACAAGTGCAATACTAGCCTATTCCGCATTATCGATGTCCAGTCTCGATAATACTACGGCTAGGGATATTTAATGATTAATCCTTCGTGGACTGATACTGTCTCATATCATCTCAATCCAGGAACTAATCATAGGGACTCTCTTCTTCATTTATATATCTATGGTGATCTAATCACAAATGACGAGAGTGCAATTTCCTTGTTACATAGTTAATTTGCTACACAACACAATGATCTGTGCAAATGTGACGCTATGGGTCATTTTGTCCAACAATCTCCCACTTGGCACATAGCCAGTCACTCAAGTGTCCCACACCCGAACTATGTACTGTTCGCTCAAATTGCTGAGAAAAGTTTTCGTCAGCGGATTTTTTCGATTATCGTTTGACGCGATTTATACGATCATCACATCGCCACGATGTATGATCCGAACGAATCAGATGATATAGAAGTATATATCTGGATCGTCGATGAGACCTTAATTCCTTAGCTTGTGCTGCTGACGCCTAGCTCAGCTGCTAACAGAACTTATATCTAATCTAATTAGATTTACTTTCGACCCAAAAGACTTCTATTGCCGCCTCAGCTGCAGCAATAATCCGCATTTGTTGTTTATTCGGCAACAGTTATCTTGCTTGGAAGATTTCCAGCTCACTGTCCCGTTATTCAAACTTTATAGTACCGCAATATTTAATCGTTTGGAAACTTGCTGCAGTGATCCCAGTCACTTCAAGTTCTCCTTCTCCATAGTTTAAGACGCATCTTTAGTTTTCTCATATACTAACAGATGTTCTTAATCTTTAATCCAGTGACTGTCACTTGGATTGATCTGATTGTGACTCCATATGCTTGAAGCGTATGAGACACCAATACAAGTACATTTTAAATGTACAATTTCCCAGAGAGTGTTAACAACTCCAAATCTATCCCAGTAGATCTTTATTCCTTGAATAAAGGTTGTTACCCCCAGAATTCTACGGAGAATTTCTATTGAAGAATATTTATGAAAGCCAAGCTTTCACCAATAACTATATGGATATGGAATATTCACACTGTCAGTGCGCTCTCTCCCCTAACTAACCTCCTTATATACACAAGAAATATTTCGTTTGAGTCAAATTATAAACCATTATGATTTTTCAAAACGTCAGTTCCAAGAACCTTATGCTTGCATTGATCCAAACATGGATCGAATAACCCGCAAACCTTGTTTGTCGGTTATATAAAATCGTCAGGATGTTGTAAACATCCTCCAAAAGGTTTCCTTTTCAGGAAAGCGATTTTGATTTGTAACTGACATATTTCATAAATGAAATATACAGTTATCAATAAGCATCTTCAAAATGGATTTACCATGGCAACAGGTAAAAGGTTGAACCGTTATTAACACAATGTTGATAACGATACCTTTTTCATCAAAAGCCTAGCTTTGTACGTTGGTATGTTGCCTTCCATGTATGTCTTCCTTGAAGACGTTTAACGTACCATAGGCACAATGCCTTATGGTACAACAACTAGTATCCAAAATAGTTGTAATACATGGAATCCATTTCGGATTCATGGCACTTTGCCATAACAGAGAGTCGATACCTTGTATCACTTCCTTAAAACGTAGTCGGATGGTACCCTCCATAGATTAACATCTTTATGAGGTTAGAGCAGAAACCCATACCCTAGGTTGTTTTCTGACTCTATCCGATCTACGAGTTTCTTGTGTATTTAAAGGTTAATGGTATAGTTTCATCATAGATGAACTATTTGTGTTCCATTAAGGACTTCGTGCCTTGAACAGTATTACTCCGATTTTCATCGAGTATCACTATCCTCCCACTGACCACTGCATATCGGTATTTCTCAGGAAAACCGCATGGTGAGCAACAATTCACATTGTTCTCATGTGGGATTCATAAGTACTATACTTAAGGTTTCCCTTAGGATAACCTATATTGGCACTTATCCAATTTGGGTCCTTAGTTTGGTATCATCCAAACGCTATGCCTGGCATACCCAAATTATCAGGAATGAGAAACCCCGTTTCTTCCCTGTTCATATCCTATATGATATCTGTCAAACAGATTATATGGAACCTTATTCTAAATAAGTTTTGCACTGTTATACATATCCTGTAGAAGGAAATAGTAGCTCAGAGCAACTCGTGATAAACCTTATCATGTCCAACAAAATTCGGTTTTTGGTTCGACACACCGTCTAACTAACGTGTCTCGGAGGAGTCCTCATATGAAAGAATACCGTACTCTTTCATTTACGTATGAAACTTACTGCTTAAGTATTTTCCATTACGGTTTTACCGTGGCGGAATAATACTACAGCCGATCTGTTTGTCTACTTCGTGTCGAAACTCTAAAGTTTTCGATCTGTGTTCTTCAAAAGAAACACATAACCACACGTGATGTCACATCCGTTAAGGTCACAAAATATTCATGTTCACATCTAGCCTAGCTAGATATGGGCCCACTTACTTCACCATGAATAGGGCTAACAGATCGGTGGCCCTTTACTATTACCAAGTAAATAGTATTTTAGGTTTTTAACCTAAAAAACTAGATTCGTAGACCTTATTTGAATAGTCAAATCAGTCCTAGTACCCACTCTTAAAAAGTGTGGATATACGAGTCTCTTTAATTGTGTCCTAGACAACAATGCCACAAATAAGTCTCTATTGATCATCAAATTTGAGCTATTTATTTGTCATTTTATATGTTTGAGATTTTATTTATATTCAAAATATAATTCTGTTATTTACATCCAATGTATTTATCTATCTCAGTATCATCTTTATATAATGAAACACTTTAGTGTTCTAAAATATAAAGTTTTATCCGCAATGGATTAACACTGATATAGAGATAATGTCTCTAGTTAAACTAGTTACATTATAACATTTCCTAATTTAAGTACATACCCAAAGGGTAGTTCCTAAACTTAGGTATCTGCGGTCGAAACAGCGACTTTCGTCCCGTTTTCCGATTTGCAGAGAAATCTCGGCTTGAAGCCAGTATCCAGCTCACAGCGGATTCTGAACGTCAATACATATATTTTATGTACCACACTAAGTATTTAAAATCTAATTTTAATACTAGTTGTGAACATAACTTTGACAAATATTTTTTAAAGTTAGAGCCTCGCCATTTCTTTAATTCCTTCGTGTCTTCCATATCCAAATGGTAGTCACTTAGAGATATGTCAATTATCTTTCAATATTTCACAAACCTTTGGCCAAGCCTTGGGTTTTAGAATATCGAAATGAATGCACCTTGTGCTACATGCCCAATTGCAAACTTTGACTTTTCTCCACTAGAATAGTCAATTAATTATCCAAGAATTATTAATTGCAATTTTAATACTTTTAAATCTAAAGATAGATTTATTGTAAGTATATTAATTAAGCACTAAAGTCATCATCACATAAATCTTCCAAAGACTTTATGCTCTACTATTTGCTTAATTATGGGCTTAGTAATAATAAGTTATTTTATCAAATAAATTAACCTATTATTAATTCTCAATTGAAAATTAAATCATTTAAAAACATTTAATCCATGATTATATATTTTAAACCTTTCAATTCTATCTTGATTTTAATAGTCCAACTATTTAATCAATTTTAATAAGGTACTATTTATTATAATGATTACAATAATCCAATTTATTTAATCAACTATAATTTTAATATTGATTACTATAATCCAATTATAAAATCAACTATCATTTTAATTCAATTATATGATTACTATAATCCAATTATAAAATCAACTATATATTGAATGAGTTTGTATATAGTCCAACTATATATATAATTTAAAACAACATAAAATATTAGTCCAACTAATACTTTTAATAAATATGACGAGTAAAATAAAATGAGCGTGTTTAGCGAGTATTCGAACGAATGTTGCAAATTCAATACTTGCCTCCCACTATTTTTCGTCGAGCCTCTAACCCTCTGTCGAGTACTCGGGAAACCGTGTTTCCTAGTGGGCTAGGATCCCGTTAAAGTATCACACAATCTTGACTTTGGCCAACAAATTGTATGATAGTTAACTAGGTAGATCTCGAAGATCAATTGGATCCCATCCAACTCCTAGATCCAGTAGGTGGACATCCAAGTCCCCAACATATATCTTATATATGCCTATATATCGAATATATACCCTAACCATTTTCCTCTGAATCAACTAGGCCTTGGCTTTGGCACAACAAACCTAGTGATCCCAGTCAAGCGCGGACCCATTGACATGGAAGCTTCGTAATCAATGTCATGGACAAGAAGTGGTCTTGACTTTGGCCAACAAACCACAACTTGGACACGACACCGATATGGAACAAAGCCTCGTGATTAAAACACATCTTTGACGGACAAGGGCTTGACTTTGGCCAACAACCCCTGCCAATCTCGGATCTTCAGTAAGAATCACTCAATGGAAGGAAAATAAACGCTTGATATTTAACGAGGGTTTTTCGCGTGCAAATTGGCTACCAATTTAATTATCTTTGTTAAGGTCTCATCATCATACACCCTTAAACATGCATTCTAAATACATAATAAAGCGAGTATGAAAATAAATAATAATGATATGCGGATGGATACTTTACACATTGATCCTAGATCAAATCTCTCCCTTTCTCACTCAAGCTAGCACTTGTACTACTTCTACCCGTTACACTATACTTCTAAAGAAACCTCATATACATAGAGGGGAATAGGTGAGAAGAGAATACAAAGAGAAAGAAGGTGATAAGGCTGGACACGCAGGTCCAATTTAATAAATCGAATTTATTACAACAATTTCTACGATTAATAACGGAGATGTTTTATCCGGGATAAAATGTCGTCTAAAGAGAGAGAACGATTAATTCGGAATTAATCGATGTATAATATATTCGATATATTAGACGAAATTAGATTTCGACGCGGAATTAAAATTAGATTTTAATTCGGGCAAACTAGTTAATTTAGAATTAATTCGTTAGCGACGTAAATAATAATTTCGGTAGCCGCAATTATTCGATTGAATTAACGTCGCGACGTAAGCTCGGTATTTCGGAAAATATCGAACCCGAACGCGTGAGTGCACGTGGGCCCACTTTCATTTGGAAACGTGTGGGGCCCACATGAACACATGTCATTCTAATGCATTGCATGTAGATAGTGTACAATGCACTCAATGTTATTGCATGGAAATTGAGTGTTTGACACTCTAAGCCATTGCATGTTTTGTGTCATAATTTTATTATTAATTTAATAAATATTATGGCATAAATATAAATTGATTTTTGGTAATCATTTTCATTTAATTTAACACAATTTTATCTCTCTCAAAATTCTCTCTCTTCTCTCACGCAAACACAGAAGCTTTGCTTCACTGGTTTTGAACCAGTTTGGGCGTGACTTTAGGGAAGCCAATAGTGGTTTCTCATGGTGAGAAATCAAGTGCTAGCACACTTACAAGTCTTGCGAAGGTGGTAGGGAGGTTCGACCATGAGGCGGGACTCATCCGACGGAGTTGGAGCTTCGTTTTGAGACCCGAAACTGCCAAGACAGTGAGCATGGACTGGTTGCAGTGGCGTGAGCAAGGCAGTACGTTTTTGGCCTTGATTCGTCTTCAAATCGACATAACCGATCAATGTGAGTATTCCGCTACCTCGTTGTGATGTATTCACGCATTATTTCATGTCTTGATTTGATCTTGGGACCTTAGAATAAACCAACAATGGTATCAGAGCGAAGCTGTTTCCCGTACCATCGGTGAAACACGACCTCCTATCGCACTTGCACAAGTATCCAATACTTATATATATGAGAACTATGCCGTTGTGCCCTCACAACGCGCACAAGTGCAATACTAGCCTATTCCGCATTATCGATGTCCAGTCTCGATAATACTATGGCTAGGGATATTTAATGATTAATCCTTCGTGGACTGATACTGTCTCATATCATCTCAATCCAGGAACTAATCATAGGGACCTCTCTTCATTTATATATCTATGGTGATCTAATCACAAATGACGAGAGTGCAATTTCCTTGTTACATAGTTAATTTGCTACAACAACACAATGATCTGTGCAATAGTGACGCTATGGGTCATTTTGTCCAACAGTGACCCCATTTGCCACAGTGTAGGCAGACGTCTTGGGATATGTCCTTCGTCGTCCTAGTAGATTGTGATGATTTAGCCTTGCCATTTTTCTTCTTTTTCTTCACACCCCAGAAGCCTTCGGCCAAGCCTTGGCCTTCTGGGATATCGAAGTAAGATGCGCCTCACGCTTTTTGCCCTTCAGAAGCTCTGGCTCTGCCTTTTTTTGCATTACCATTAACTCTCCTAGAGTTTTCTCTTGGTTCATCATGTTATAGTTCATGATAAACCCGCCCCAGCAATCGGGCAGAGACTGTAAGATCAAATCTATAGAAGTATCAGCCTCGAAGGTAATGCCCAGTTGACGTAGCTATTCGATGTCAGTAATCATCTGTGACACATAGTGTTCGACAGATGTACCCTCTAATATACGCGAGCGAAACAACTTCTTTTGCAACTCATACTTCTGAGATCTAAGATTAAATCTATGAAGATCCTTCAATTTCAACATCACGTTATAAGGATCCAATCCTTTGTTCTCACGACGAAATTGAAGAGTCATTGTAGCAAGCATAATAGATTGAGCAACAAAGTTATCATCTCGATGAGTCTTCCAAAACTCATGATTTACTTATCGCTCAAGTCCGGGCTCAGGCCCGAGAGGTCTCTCTATAACATAGAGCAACTTCCCAGATCTTAGGACTATTCTGAGATTCATCTCCCAATCTGGAAATTTACGCCGTTAAAGACATTCTCGCCCATGATTATGTCTCTAATGCTAATCTTTCCAGCCATCTTGATTGTTATAGTCCAACTATCCAATCAACGGTTTCAGGTACACTCAAAATGCAATGGTTACTATAGTCCAACTATATAACAAACTTTAAGTGGAGTAGTGTCTTGTACAGTCTAACTGTTCAAAGAAAGCAATAAAATAAATATTAATCCAACTAATATAAATAATAACGATAAATAATAAAAGAGCGCGTATTAGCGAGTATTAAACGAAATTACAAATTTAATACTGGCCTCCCACTATTTTTCGGCTAGTTTAGTACTCGGAAAAACTAGTTTCCTAGTGGGCTAGGATCCCGTTAAATAACACACAACCTTGACTTTGGCCAACAAGCTATATGAAACTTAATTAGGTAGATCTCTAAGATCAATTGGATCCTATCCAATTCCTAGATCCGGTAGGTGGACCTCCAAGTCCAAAACATATATCCAATATATTTCCTAACCTTTTCCTCTGAATCAACTAAGCCTTGGCTTTGGCTCAACAAGCTTAATGATTCCAGTTAAGCGCGACCTATTGATAGTGGGAAAGCTTCGTAATCCATGTCGATGTACAGAAGTGACCTTGACTTTGGCCAACAAGTTCAACTGCCCAAGACATGCGATGTATAACAAAGCTTTCATGGTTCAAACACCTTCGCGATGGACAATGATCTTGACTTTGGCCAACAAATCAAAGTCAATCTTGGATCTTGAGAGAGAACCACTCAATGGAAGGAAAACGCTTAATATATAAGTGATGGTGTTTTTCGTAAATTGGAAACCAATTTATTATCTTTGATTAGGTCTCATCATACACCTTAAACTTGCATTCTAAAAGCATAATAAGGCACGATAAAATTAATAATGATATGCGGATGGATATATAATACAATTTGTTCCTAGAACAAATCTCTCTCTTTTTCCTCTCCCGCTAGCACTTTACATTCTTCTACCCAATTACATAACACAATAAGAAACCTCATTTGCATTGTGGGGAATTGGTGAGAAGAGAAATACAAAGAGAATAGGAGGTGAAAGGCTGGACGCGCAGGTCCAATTTCAATAAATACTATATTTACAACAATTTCCAAAATTTCCCCCACCCATCTAATATCCATATGATATACATTATTCATAGAAATACATCCAAGTATTCACACAAAGCATGTTGTCAATCAATCTAATCCAATTAATTAATCTTTTATTAATGACCATCCAATGTTCATACAACGATTTGATTTGCGCGAGTCCAACTCGTTTAAGAATAAATACTCAAAGTAAGTATTCTTGAATTATATCGAACTACAATTTTAAATCAAATTTTAATTCTATTCAATACTAATTCATGTTTAATTCCAAATTAAACAATTACACTTATAATAGTGCCTTTTAGACTTGGATTCCAAATCCAATCCGAATGGGTCTCAAAGGCCCAATTAGCATCCAATGCCAATTCAATTAAGTCTAATGGGCTTTTAATTAATTCTTTAGGCATTGACTTTGGCCATTATGGATCAAACCCAAAATGCCTTGGTCCATTTAGGAATCATCCTATGCCAAAAATAATTTTTGGCCCATTAGGACCAATTAAATTATTAAAGGCCCAAAGTCATATTTCAGACTTTTATGGAAATGGTTTAGGCCCAATTGGATCCAACCCAATTGTCCAAAACCATAGTTGGCCCAACCAAGCCCATTAGCCCAAATACAACCAAATTAAATTAACATAACATTCCAAATATCACATTAATCCAATTAAAGTGTAATTAACACAATTAATTAATTAATCTAATATTTCCAAAACATTAATTAATCTAATTAATCATGCTTTACATTCAATTCATGTCCAACACAAATTGAAGCAAAATCAATTCATCCAACATGCTTCATACTCACGGCAATAGGCAAGAAATAATATCCAATTTTTATTTCAATCCAATTAAATCAACAATTAACATTCATTTCATTCCAATAACATATCCAATTGTCAAATTTCAAAAATTACCATGGGTGAATCTAGGTCCATAGTTTCGGCCATGCTAAGGGATTTGGGGAAATTTTGATCCAATCAATTTTCACAAATCCAACAATGTAGAACTATAAGTTATCATCATTTAATCACAACCAAACAATCAATTTAGAAATTCACATGCTCCAAGTAAAATCCCCAAATTAAAGTTAAGAACCTTAGATTTCCAAATCAACCTTAGAAGGCTCTAGATACAATTGTTAGTGTCTTACACATACCACAAGATCTTTAAACAATGATTTGTGTGTGAATTATCCAAGTTAAGTTGCGGAATACTTACATTGGTTGGTAGAGATATTTCAAAAATTCCTTTGGATGTAGAAGCTCCAAGCTTTTTTGAGTTGTTCCAACTCTTGGGTGAGTTTCCCTATCACCTTGTTTGACCCCAAAAGTGCTAGCTTTCAAGAAATTTTTGAAACACAAATTTCACCTCCAAGGTTTAATAGAATCGGCCAAAGGAGAAAGAAAAAAGATGGATGAATAGTTACATTGACTTAGTTGGTGTGTTGTTTAAATAATCCAATTAATAAGCCCAACCACTTCCACCACACTTTGACAAGTTGATGTAAGTCAATTGGGTCCCACCACTTTAAATTCCAAATTTATGTTGGCTTACACAACACACAACTTAGCTCGGGCCCAGGTTCGTTTAATTCCGAATTAAACAAATTTCCCGTAGCGACATAATTAAATCCAATTAAATTAAATAATAATGTCTAGCAAAATTATTACGATAGTCGCTTACAAATTAATTCCAAATTAATTCATTCGCTCGAATTAAAATCTAATTTTAATTTCTTATTGAAATCCAATTTCAATTAATATATCTGATATATTATTTTAGCCCAAATAAATAAATTAAATAGAAAAATTCAATTTAACTATTAAATCTATTTTATCGATTAATTCCAAATTAATTGCGTTCTCTCTTCTAGATAAATTTAATCCCAGATAAATTCTTGCCGCAATTAATCCCAGATTAATTTTCTCTCTCATAATTAATCCCAGATTAATTCCGTCGAGTCAAATGTCATTGGTGAATATTTGGGAAGCAACCCAAGAGATTCCTGGATATGTTGGCAGTAAATATGGTCATCGAACTATCCGAACACGTGCATACCCCGTACCACATTCTCACCGATTTACAAGACATGGTTGGCTTCTAGCAAAGCACCGTGCCTACCCAATTCTCCAGAAATATCCACCGATGAATATTATATATATCAGGCGTAGTAATACAATGTATATGTGTAATACGATCCAGTATCAGATGTCACATGCTAGGCCCATGACTAGCTCTGGGTCTGCACCGTACGAAGCATATATCAGATCTGGCGTAACTAGTCTATGTATTCGGAAAGTCATGACCTAGTCATACTTTCTCGATAGCTGCAGGTTTTAAGAGTACTAGTACCGTATCTTGTTTGACCATCATCTCCATATGATTGAAGTGATACTCCCATCTTGACATCACATCCAATACACTACGATTCTCAATAAACCCAATACAGGTGTACATTGAACTTGTTAAAGCTTCGGACGACCAATACCGAAGCAAACTGATTGTCGCAAGTAATAGCGATGAAAGTCTCAGGTTAAAGATCACATACACCTACCCTGATTCAGATTCCCATAGACACATAGTCATACTACCAATTAGACTCCGAGGGGGGTCTATCCAGAGTGAAGTTTTTCCCGGTCCAACGGCTAACAGAACCTCTAATAAGACTTTCATAAGTATCCAATACTTAAATATATGAGAACTATGTCGTTAAGCTTCCATAACGCGCATAAGTATAATACTAGTCTATTCTACAATTATCGATGTCCAGTCTCGATAATACTACGACTAGAGATATTTAATGATTAAACTGTTCGTAGATTAATACTGTCTCATATCTTATTAATCCAATTTAATCATAAGGACTTTTATCATTAATAATCCAAGTAATCCAATTACATAATGATAAAATAGAAATTTCCTTTTGTCACATAGTTAATTTGTACAAAAACGCAATGTCTTTTACAAATAGTGATGATATGGGTCATAATGTTAGGGATATGCCATATACCCAACTTGTGGACGGGCTTTATGTACATGTATTTTCATTAATTAATAAAATGGAAATCTTTATTATACTTGTCTTACATAAATTATATGAATCATCAAACACTGTAATAAAGCCCTTGGAGTAATAAGATGATGGCTTCCACGCCTTATGAGAATCATTACTCTTAAACGTTCCTAGTCATAATTTTGTGAATAATTTGGGCGTTCACAAAGCGGAGAGACTAGCATGATGATAGATCTGCCATTGAGTGGGGTAGCCGATCTCATAGGCTACTAGCGGAGATCCGTCCGCTTGGTGTATCACATGCATGCATGAGTTGCTCGTGTCCATCGAACTGACCGTCGAAATTTTTCACATGGAGTGTTTATCCCATGTGTCTGTGAGAACTTTCTTGTTTCGATTGTTTGACTAGTTCTTAGACTTGAGGTCTTTACTATCTTATGTGTGGATCAAATAACTTTGACATTCTCTTTCCCTGGATCAAAAGATCCTGTCATAAGGGTATGATTGGGTCATGTGTTGAAACACATGAAGTTTGTAAGGATAGAACAGAGAATCACCACTCTCTCGGATAATAGTTTCTTATAAGAGTAGTATTCCAGTTCGCCTGTTGATATGTGTGATCAGTGCTTGAGACTGTGGCTGTAGAAGAAGAATATTGTGAGATTCTTGGGTTAGCACGATTCATGACACTATCAACATCATACATTTGACTATATGGGTAGACACTTTCCATACCCTAGGTCAAACAATGGAGATACAGTGAGGCGAGGGACCGTATCATATGTAAATCATATACAGAATGGGTATATATATCTGGGGGCCTTGGCATGTTGCTAGATGTCAACCTTGGACATTGAAATCGAACGACCAGCTGATCGGAGAATAATTTATGTTCGATTAAATTATCACGATTCATTTCATGTCCAACTTGAGGGGAACCCAAAAGGTCACAAACAACAAAGTCGAAATCAATGGTTAACAGTACACAGTACAAATTTAACAGCATATATGATTGCTGTAGGAATTGTTCATAAATGGTTCAATGTGTTTAATTATTGAACATATCATTTATGAGGTTCCATAGTGGCTTAGGGATTGGTGAATGACGATAGGGGCACTTTGGCAATTGGAATAAATAAATAAATAAAAACATGAATAGTAAAGTGAATAGTAACATGAATAGTAATGTGAATTGTAACATGAATAGTAAATTTTTTTTATTTGTTATTTTTTTGAATTCCAATTCGCCCAAACTCTTATTAGGGTTTTATAATCTCATTAAACCACTAAATTAAGATCCAATGGCTAAGATTAAATTAGCATTTATCCCACATCAGATTCTTAATTAATTTTGTTGTCTTTGGAGCACCTATATAAACCCAAATAATTCTTTACAAATTTTTGCACCAAACCTTTCATATCTTGGGTTTATATAAGTGAGAAACTCTAAAGTTTAAGTGTAAGTCACTGATTTTGAGGATCCTTAAGTCTAATTGACTAGAGGAACCTCGAGTTAAAAGTTTTGAGGTATTTTCCTAGGCTAGCACCAAGGGCAAAATACCCGTGCACTCAAGACGTAGTCTTGCCGTTGAGTTTTGGCTTTGGTGTGTGCACTTTTGGAGGCCACACACTTGTGTGGCTCTTTTGAACGTGGAAGAGCTTGCTGAGTTCAAGAAAAGTTTGTAGATTGGAGGGAGGACTGGAGGAGTCTTCGGTTCAAGTAAGTTTTTTTCTTTCTTTATTTTTAATTAGAGTTCTTATGATAGTTAGCATGTTTAAGTTTATGTTCTTTGCATGTTTTATGAGTTTTTATGCTTAGAATATATAGTAACATGCATAGGCTTGTAGAATAAAAAAAATGGGTCTTGGGTAAAGGGATAGCGGAATCATAATTTGATTTATTTAATTTTCCGATGCGTACTCGCGGCTGCTTCCCAACAGTGGTATCAGCGCGCCATTTTTGTTTTGTTTAGTTCTTTCTCATTTGAAATCGAAATTGGGTGTGTAAAAGCTCGTTGGAACTTTAACACCCTGAACTTAATTTTAGGCACAAGTTTTGCATGATTTGGTTAAGATTTGATTTTTGAAATTGCATTTAAATTTCACGCATCTGTAAAAAAGCGTGAATCGTAAATTTATTTGATTAAAATAAAATGCAATATCATAATTAAATATTAATCAAAGTTATTTAATGCCTAAAATAATTCCAATATATTAAAACTCATATGCTTGATGATTCTATGTATGATTAGAATTGGCATGATTATTTTAGGGTGCAAACATCTAGAGACTTTCTAAGGAAATAGAGAGTGTATTGTTTATCCCTTAGCAAAGTAATTATTCTTTGATGAACCTAGAGATTTATTACCTTTAAGGCTAATAAATATAAATCACTTGTTTATAATAAAAGACATTATAAAAGATACAAGTGGGTTGGGACCAAGGCGTTAATAAAAGTTTCCAAACTAAAGTTAATTTAACCAAAGGTATTACTAGAGTTAGATAATGATTTGGTGTCTTCCTTCACTCACTACCTTTTTATAGCCAAAAGGAAAAGTTGTGAAGACATCTAGATAATCATTTACTCAAAGCTTACCTTAAAGCATATTTAAAGTGTTGGACTAATTTGGAGGATCTATTGTTTATTCATGTCACCAAGGCAATAAGAGCCTAAGAGGTAAGGGTATTTAAGAGAGTTCGCTCCACCCTCCCTCTGGGGAATTTTCAATGGAGGAATCCATTTGACAGTTATTCACTTAAACTTGCTAAAATACTCAATAATAATTTAAGTCTAAAATTTGCCTCCCATTGTAAAGTATATACCCAAAGGGCTTAAACCGTATTAGCAGGACTAGGCTTTACCAGACTGACCAATACCAATTTGTCCATAAATCGTAGTTTTTGGAAAATGGTCCCTAAATCGTACTGTTGAAAATCATTTGACTTTTCTGAGTCATAAGACGCATCGACCCTTAGGCATGGTCTTATAACTTAGTGGAAAAGATTGGGTGTCCACAAGGACTAACATAAGCTATGGCATGTTTGATTGCCCAACCCAATGATCAAGGAATTGTGATATATATCATAAATTGGTTGGGAACCAACCTAATTATCATATTTTATAACGACCGACCGTAGTCGGAGTTATGAAATGATGATAATGGGATCCTTGACCACAAGAAATCCATCATATTGGGGTTTATGCGATTTGAAAAAAAAAAACAATTGAGTGGAGCAAACAATAATAATCTATGTTATTATGAAACATGAACAACAATTATTTTTAACATTTACTTCTCTTAATAGGTGGGTTAAAATATTTAACAAACATTCAAATGGAAAACAGAGTATCACTTCGTTCCATTTTTGATGAGCATAAGCTCAAGAGGAACTAACTATGAGGACAACGACAAACCTTAAAATTGTCTTACGATAAGAAAAGATTTTATTTTTATGTTCTTGAAAGACCATTTCCCCATGAACCCGCAGAAGATGCTGACCAAAATACATTTGATGCTTGGAAGAAACACGTCGATGATGATGAGCAAGCAATTTGCATAATGCTTGGCTCTATGTCGGACGAACTTCAGAAAGCTCACGAAGATATGGATGCCCAAACCATCATCTTTCACTTGAAGGAGTTGTATGCAACTTCCGTTCATACCGTGAGATTCCAAGTGTCATGTGCCTTATTCCAAACAAGGTATAAGGAAGGATCTGTTAGTGGACATGTGCTTAAGATGATTGGTCAAATTGAAAAATTGGCCAACCTCGGGTTCATCATGGATCATGAGATAGGTCACGATCTAATTCTTCAGTCCTTACCAAAAGACTTCTCTAACTTTATTATGCAGTTTCATCTATCTGATAAAGAAGCTACTTTAGCATAATTGCACAATATGATAAAGCAAGCAGAGAAGAACTTGAAATTGGAGCTTAAAACCTCCATCATGCTTACGGGTACGGACTTGAAGCCACGAGGCCCAAAGAAAAATAAGGGCAAGGCCAAGGCTCCAGATCACCTAAAGCCCAATGGTAAGGTAGAGAAGAAAAAAGGGAAATGGGAAATGTTTCTTTTGTGGAAAGAAGGGTCATTGGAAGAAAGACTGCAGATCCTTGAAAGCCAAGGAAGCTAGGGAAGCCCAAGTGGCGAAGAAGCCCAATGCTTCAGGTATGTTGTATATGATTGAACTATATTCTCAAAACTCTGAACCTTCTACTTGGGTGCTTGTACCGGTTGTGGGACTCACTTGTGTAACAATGTGCAGGGCCTGAGAAACAGTAGGAGACTGCGTCATGGGGAGGTTGACTTACGCATGGGTAATGGAGCAAAACTGGCTGTATTGTGCATGGGGACTTATTCATTAGTTTTGACGAATGGTTTAGTTTTAGACTTAGAAGATTGTGTTTATGTACCTTCTCTAGTAAAGAACATCATTTCAATTTCTTATTTATGTAATAAAGGCTTTTCATGCCTAATAAGTTGTAATGAATGTTCTATTTATTTCAATGAAATAAAATATGGAGATGGTATTTTTAATAATGGTATCTATGTCTTACAAACTAACAAAGGATGTTCAACCTCTAATATATACAATGTTAACTCGAATAATCTGAATGAATCACTTCTATGGCACAGTCGCTTAGGTCATATCAATGAAACAAGATTAACTAAGCTACATAAGGATTGGTATTTCAGACCCTTCAAATTTGAAACTTATGGAACTTGTGAGTCTTGTTTACTTGGTAAAATGACCAAATTACCCTTCAAAGGTAAATGATAGCGTGCAGCATAGACATTAGAACTCATACACTCTGATGTATGCAGACCAATGTCAGTTACCGCTAGAGGTGGATTCTCCTACTTTATTACCTTTATCGATGATCACTTGCGATATGGGTATGTGTACCTTATGCGGTACAAATCTGAAGCCTTTGAGAAATTCAAAGACTTCAAAGCTGAAGTAAAAAACCAGCTTAATAAAAGTATTAAGTGACCAAGGTCCGACTAAGGTGGTGAATACTTAAGCAACAAATTTCAAGATTACTTGAGCGAAAATGGCATTGTTTCCCAGTGGACTCCTCAGGGAACTCCATGGCATAATGGGGTCTCCAAAAGGATAAATTGGACATTATTAGATATGATCCGATCAATGATATCAGGCACGGATCTACCTCTTTCATTTTGGGGTCTTGCTTTAGAAACTGCAACATTACTATTAAACCAAGTTCCTTCCAAGACTGTTAGTCAAACACCATATGAGTTATGGTCTGGGAAACGTCCTAGCCTTAGTTATCTAAGAGTTTGGGGATGTGACGTATATGTTAAGCTCAGAAAAACTAAAAAATGGATGATAGGGTAGTTAAATGTAAGTTTGTAGGATATGCCTTGAACTCAATAGCATACATGTTCTACGCCCCAAATGAACAAAGAACATTTCTCTCACGAAATGCTAAATTTCTAGAGAATGAATTCCTTCTCAAGAAATATAATGGGAGTAGACTAGACCACGATGAGGTACGAGAAGAACAAACTAACATAGAACTAAACCCCAGGCCTCTCAGAAGGGCAGCGACGAAACAACCACAAGGTTATGAACTTAGAAGGTTTGGTAGGGAAAGAAATGAGCCTGAAAGATATGGTTTCCATATTGATGAGGAACATGATCAGGTCATTGATAATGACGATCCCACCAATTATGACGAAGTAATGCGTGACATTGATTCAGTCAAGTGGCTTGAGGCAATGAAATCCGAAATAGACTCTATGTATCAGAATCAAGTCTGGGACTTGGTGGATGCACCTGAAGGGATAAAAACCATAGGCTACAAGTGGATTTACAAGCGAAAAACTGATGCAGAAGGCAACATCCAAACTTATAAGGCTAGGTTGGTGGCGAAAGGTTATAGACAAATCCAAGGAATTGACTATGACGAAACCTTCTTGCCTGTTGCAATGATAAAGTCCATTTGAAATTTACTGGCATTAACTGCACACTTTGATCATGAGATTTGACAGATGGATGTCAAAACATCCTTCCTTAATGGGAACCTCGTAGAGCAAGACTATATGACACAACCTAAGGGGTTTGCATCTAAGGATGATCATAATAAAGTATGCAAGCTTAAATGATCCATTTATTGACTAAATCAAGCCTCCAAAAGTTGGAATATACGATTTGATGAGACAATCAAAGAATTTGACTTTATCAAAAATGTAGACGAGCCTTGTGTTTACAGGAAAAGTAGTGGGAGTGATGTTGTATTTCTTGTATTATATGTCGATGACATTTTAATCATCGGGAATGATATTCCCATGATGCAAGCCACCAAGCAATGGTTATCTCAGAATTTCTCCATGAAAGATTTGGGAGAAGCCACCTACATCCTCGGTATTAAGATCTACCGTAATAGATCTAAGAGGTTGTTAGGACTTTCTCAATCTACATACATAGATAAAGTTTTGAAAAGATTCAAAATGGAAGATTCCAAAAGAGGTAATTTACCTACTTGTCATGGAATCAAATTATCTAAGGAGCAATGTCCAGATACTCCTTCAGATAGAGAGCGTATGAGTAGGATCCCTTGTGCTTCGATAATAGGATCGATCATGTACGCCATGCTATGTACAAGACCTGATGTCTCTTATGCTCTTAGCATAATGAGCAAGTATCAGGCAAATCCTGGTGAGCAACACTGGGCAGCTTTCAAAACAATCCTCAAGTATCTGAGAAGAACTAAGGATGTGTTTTTGACATACGGAGATTGTTCTGGGATGAAATTCATTGGTTAATGTGATGCGAGCTTTCAGACTGATAGGGATAACAACAGATCACAAATAAGATATTTGTTTGCTTTGAATGGCAGAGCTATTAGTTGGAAAAGCTCAAAGCAGTCAACTACAGCGAACTCCACCACTGAAGCCGAGTATATTATAGCATCTAAGGTAGCTAAAGAAGTAGTCTGGATAAATAAGTTCATCACAGAGCTGGAAGTGCTTCCCGCGATAAAGAATGACATCACGATGTACTGTGACAACACGGGTGCCATTGCTCAATCCAATGAACCAAGGTCCCACCATAAATCCAAGCATGTACTCGGGCGATTTCATCTCATCAAGGAGATTGTTGAGAGAAAAGAAGTTATTATAGAGAAAATACCCATAGAAGATAATCTTGCAGATTCTCTGACTAAAGGGCTGACTCAACAAAAGCATGATAGGCACACCCGAGAGTATGGTGTCCAAATTCATACTAGTTGGCTATAGTGAAAGTGGGAGATTGTTAGAGATATGCCATATACCCAACTTGTGGATGGGCTATATGTACATGTAATTTCATTAATTAATAAAATGAAAATCTTTATTATACGTGTCTTACATAAATTATATGAATCATCAAGCATTGTTATAAAGCCCTTGGAGTAATAAGATGATGGCTTCCATGCCTTATGAGAATCATTACTCTTAAACATTCCTAGTCATAGTTTTATGAATAATCTGGGCGTTCACAAAGCGGAGAGACTAGCATGATGATATGATCCGCCCTTAAGTGGGGTAGCCGATCTCATAGGCTACTAGCGGAGATCCATCCGCTTGGTGTATCACATGGATGCATGAGTTGCTCGTGTCCATCGAACTGACCACCGAAATTTTTTCACATGGAGTGTTTATCCCATGTGTCTGTGAGAACTTTCATATATCGATTGTATGACCAGTCCTTAGACTTGAGGTCTTTACAATCTTATGTGTGGATCAAATAACTTTGACATTCTCCTTCCCCAGTTCAAAAGATCTGGTCATAAGGGTATGATTGGGTAATTTGTTGAAACACATTAAGTTTAACAAAGTCACAAATGCTTTCAGCCCATTCCAGAATCAGCACACAATCATTTTCCATCTTTTGGAAAATAGATGTGTTTTTTATATCCCAAAGACTCCACATGATCAAGAAGAAGTTGCTCATTTTTTGTTCTGAATATGGTTGCCAAACACTTACAGATTAGGTGTTCAATCTAGATTCTCATATCCCCACCCCTTTTGGCACTTCTTTTTATTGAAATCCAATCCTGTTAGCTCGAGCTCAAGGAATTTTGGAGAGAGCCTCTCACCCTTCGGATTTATGGGTTTGCTCGCTTTGAAAAGCTTCTTGGTATTAAGATCAATAAAGTGGGGTACCTTAAATGCTTCCAAGAACGCAAAGGCTTGAGATCGTGTACCTGTGTCTCGAGTCCTCAGAAAAGGACTTCCTAGCTCGGAAAAGGTTGGCTTTAGATCGTGTACCTGTGTACATGTGTACCCTTTTATTCATTTATGTTGGCATTCATTCGATATAACCTTTTTAGTTCGGAAAAGGTTGGCTCCCCCAACCTAGCTCGGCTCTAGATGACGTACAACCCGGTCAAAATTCTCTAATTATTCGGGTTCAATGGCATGAAGCTATGTGCATAGAAGAAAGTATCTTTGCAAAGTAACCTTGTATGGGCAGTTGTAGTCTTATGTTAAAAACAATCGCACACAGTGCCACGACATCATTATCAGGTCGGCTCACCTGGTTCCATTCCCGCAGGACGGTTAGGCTGATGTCCTCTAGAATGTTGAACCTTTCCCTCAACTGCTCCAGGTCGGTCTCAATGTTTGCTAAAACACGATCCATGTCGAGGTTTGCGAAGTCGAGCCCCGTATGACTTAACTCGGATTGAGGTACCCGCTTGTAAGACCGATTGCCCACATCAAAAGTGGAGGAAGTGGTGTCATATTCACTAGGAATCTCAGATCCCGAGCTGTGTACGATTGTGTGTGGGTAGTAGGCAGGATCTCAAGGGGAGGGAAAGAGGAAGACTCGGAGTCAGAAATTCATATCAAAACATGACCCGATATGGAAGGTTAGTTCACAATCGCAGTTGATGATTAACACTAAAACTAGGGTTATCATCATCATTCCTACCGAGTGACTGTAACATCCCGCCCGAAGCCAAGATGCTACCGACATGAGATAGGAAAACCCATCTCCATAAGCCTCTATTTCTACTAAACTTTCGGCATGACCTTTGAAAAAATCATGAAACCTGTATCCAAGTACAACACATCGAGGTGTCCTGATAAAAATAATTCAAAAGCAATCTTCTCAACTCATGCAAATAGGCCTCCGGCCCGAAAAATCTTAACTCATATGTAAATAGGCCTCTGGCCTGACATAAAATAAATAACTATAAATAACTACGTGATGAGCATGATTAAACTATAAATGCTATACAAATAATTAAAACTAAGGCTGCGAGAGCCCAAACACACATCATTGAACCATTCAACGACTCAAGACCGACTTCGCTACATCGGGGTGTAGGCATTGCATTTTCGCATGTGAAACCCGATGAGGAGTCTCAGTTGGAGGCACTACCTTTTAGCTAAGGATATTGCGGGAAACGAAGGTCGGAAGAGGAAATTCGAAATAAGTACGTCATCTAGTTCATTTCACAAGTTCACTGTCTTCGTTGGTGCTGCGTTCGTTACTTCGTTCGAACGTCAGGCAGATTGCGGAAGTTCGTGCCGCGTTCGAATGGACGTTTGAATGGAGTCGGTATTTCTGGTTTTGCTGCTAGCCTCGCACCCCAACCCAATTAGCCCCCCAAAGCCCATAAAACACATCCCAATTTAATTAAATTAAACATTAAATATTAAATAAAATATTTAAACCATTTACCAATTAAATAAAACATAAATATAATCATACCTAATAAGATAAATCAAATATATTAGCTTCCTAACTAAACAAATCACATACTAAATTAAAAAGATGTCATGCCTAATTAAAATCAATCATAACAAATTAAAGATATTGACTTCCTTATCTAGCCAAGATTTGTCCCCCCCTCAATCTTTGACTTTCCTTGCTCAACACCAAATCAAATCCTCTTTTTAATGCCAAAATCCCTTCCTTGTGAGACAAGGTGAAGCCCTAGCCCTTCTCTATATAAACAACCCCTCACCAAGACATGCACTTCCCCAGCTCATACACTATTCACACATAAGTCACAGTAAGAAACCTTAAGACATCACACGCCAATCACGAGAAAGATAGCAAATCATTCCCTTCATCTTTACCCCCACATCACCGAAAATACAGTAGCCGTTCACACCCCGTACAACCACCAAAACAACCCCTAATCACCACCAAAAATCAGCCCCATAAACCTCCACACATCACCGAAAATCACACCAAACACAGCAGCCCAAAATCACCTTAAAACAGCGGTAAACTACGTCAAAAATAGTAGCCTAAAACACCAAAAACAAGACCTGAAACAGTAAGCAGAAAATACAGAGGAAACAACTGCAAAACCACAAGGAAACAGCAGCAAAACGAAGTCGAAACAGTAGCTTGAGTGGCCGAACAGCGAAGGAAAAGGCAAACCAGTGAACCAAAAAAGTTACGGAGTTTTACCCCTTCCGATCTGCTTGAAACGCGAGTCCGAGAGACGGCTTAAAAGGTTAGACCTGAGGGTACTTCCCACACTCATCTTCATTTGATTCTTGTCATTTATTTTTACTGTATTTAAATTCTTTGTTGAATATTGTTTGTATATGATGTGTGTTGTGGGTATTGGATGAATGGAAGAGTGTCGTCTCTTGTGGTATATAGGATGGAAACCCAGACGTAAATTTCGTAGCCGAATCCGAATGGACGGTAGTGCGGTCTGTACTTGGGATACAACTCCACGTACCACTTGAGTAAACGGCACCTTCTTTTGTTTCATGTTGGATTGATTTATCTATTTTTCGTTACTTGAATTCTGCATGTTGTTTATTTATGTATGATACAATCGAGTGCATGGGCTTAGTAAGTGCGATGAAAGGTCCCCTAATTGGAGGGGTTAAAATCCTTCACCATGATGCTTTGCCGCACCGATTGATGTGTGTTCGGTTGAATGCAAGATATGTTCAATCGGGCATACTAAGTTTGATACGATTGTCTTTATTTTGTATGCATGATGCAATCGAGTGCATGGGATTAGTAAGTGCGATGGAAGGTCCCCTAATTGGAGGGGTTAAAATCCTTTACCACGATGCTTTGTCGCGTCGGTTGATTTGTGTTCGGTTGAATACAAGATACGTTCAATCGGGCATATTACGTTTAATATTATTGCTTTTAATTCTTGTATGCATGATTCAATCGAGCGCATGGGCTTAGTAAGTGCGATGTGAGATCCCCTATGGGGAGGGGTTAAACCCCTTTACCACGATGTTTTGCCGCGCCGATTGATGTGTGTTCGGTTGAATGCAAGATACGTTTGATCGGACATACTGAGCTTGACATTGTCATCTTTATTCTTTGTGTCGCATGCATCAGGTCTGATTCCGTTCCAACGCGTTCTCGGACGCTACACGAATGCGAACCTTCTATTTACCGTTTGAACACGTTCTCGAACGCTACACGAACGCACACGCACTTTCTTAGTCTCATAATGCATCAGGTCTGGTTTCGTTCGAACGCGTTCTCGAACGCTATACGAACGCGAACCTTCTGTTTACCGTTCGAACGCGTTCTCGAACGCTACGTGAACGTACACGTACTTTTTTAGTCTTATCATGCATCAGGTCTGGTTCCGTTCGAACGCGTTATCAAACGCCATACGAACGCGAACCTTATGTTTACCGTTCGAACGCGTTTACGAACGCTACACGAACGCGAACACAATGAACTGAGACATATTCATCACATGCCATGTATAATTGTTTCTTAGGTGATTTTTTATGAAACCCCCATATAGTCGTTCTTATCTTTGTGCACATCATAATGAAAAGCATGTTTGTTCCATTGGTTGCGTCATTTGCCTTAGTCTTGATTTAACGTATTACGATTCATATACCTATGTCATGATGACTTTTGGAGTATTATTTCTTGTGGTATATCGGATGGAAACCTAGACATAAATTCCGTAGCCGATTCCGAATGGACGGTAGTACGGTCTGTACTTGGGATACAATTCCACGTATCACTTGGAAAAGTGCTCATATGTATGCTTGTATGGTTAGTATGTATGCTTGTGTTTTCCGTGAACATGATATGCTAAATGAAATTGTATGTTCGTTGTTACTTTGAGGTATTTTCAAGCATGCAATCTTAGATGTGAAATGTATGTATGTGTATTGTAAGTTTTTGTACATGTGAATTTAGAAGCATGATACTCTTGGAAATAAGTGTTACTTAAGCTTGATTAAATTATTACACAAATCCTTTCATTACAAGTGACATAAGTAAGGGACCATTCCGAACCCAACGGTTTGAGGTCTTCCCTTGCGAGGGGTGAGTGCGGCCTTAAATCTCATTTTCCCGGTTCACACCGGGTGGCGACTCCATTATTCTCCGGTTTAGTCCCCCATGTTATTTCGTACTCCCAACTAGGCCGTGAGTCTAGAACAGCGTCGTCAAGTTCTGTGTCCAACAGTCTGGCGACTCCACTAGGGATAGAGAATCGGCCCCGAAATATTGTCTTGTAATGTTTGGATTTATGTTCTAATTGACCGTGTCTATAGTGGATGAAATAGGGGTTTAATCAAAGGCATTTTGAGGCTATGTAATGGTTCGGTGTCTTCCTTTACTCACTACCTTTCTAGAAGGAAAAGCTGTGAAGGCACATAGATAGCCATCTACTCGTAGCCTATTGTGATGGACTAATTTGGAGGACTCGTTGTTTATTCCTGACACCAAGCAATAAGAGCCTAAGAGGCTTGGGTATTTAAGTGAGCCTCGCTCCACCTTCCCTCTGGGGAATCTACAACGGGAAATCCATTTGACAGTCAGTCACACACCATAGCTCATTGGCACGTACCTTAGTGTATAAAAAAGGTGCGCTCACTTGGTACTCGAACCCTTGATTGGGGAGACCTAGTTGTGGGCCATCCTTCGCCGATGAGAGCCTTTGTCTACACTCTTGCGAACCCACCCATAGACCGGGTTTGTATGGTTAAAGTAACAATTATTTCTTGAGTATGTGCTTGTGGACCATCCTATTTGGATGCAGTTGGACTATTGTCAGAAATGCGAACTTGCTGGGCCATTTAAACTGGGGCGAGTTCGTACCTTATGACCATTAGGCCCAAAGCTTTTGAAATGTTGATGGGCCATTCTGTAGAAATCATTGTTTTATGTTTGCATTATCTTTCTTTTATACTTGTGTTTGGGAACATCGTCGTTTGGATCTATTTGGACCATTTGTCATGGGATATGGGCTTGTTGGGCCATTTAAACTGGGACAAGAACGTATTTTATGACGATTGGGCCAAAGGCTTCTAAGTGATTGATGGGCCACTTTGTGCTTGTGTTCGGAACATTACCATTTGGATTTAGTTGGGCTCCTTCCATGAGATGATGAACTCGTTGGGCCATTTAAATTGGGACGAGTTCACTCCTATGACAGTTAGCCCAAAAGCTTCTAAAATGATAATGGGCTGATTTGTTTGAAGATTTTAGTTGATTCAATATGTTATATATGTTACATGCATCTCATGCACCTCATACATACATATGTCATGTTAACACCTTCTATGTCTCAAAAAGACATCATAGATACCATTTGGGTTAGAGAAGGAACAAGGCTCATTAAAAGAACAGTAACAGTCATGAGTGAATCTGGTAATGAGATATCCCGTATGGATCAGTTAGAGAATGGTCTCGCCAAGGTCACTGAACAGTTGCAAGCTTTGACTACTACTGTGGCTGTTGTATAGTGGGTCCGTGCCGGGGTTAGTTCTGGGGATGTGAGGCGCGAGGAGCCTCCGAATGGGTTGGGGGATGATATCCCCACTTTTGATGATGACATGGCAGAGTATGCAACAGGCAGAGTGATTGGGTCTCGGGAAGAATTTCAGAAGCTTCGGGATCAGGTTGAAACAGTTACCCGCAAAATGAGGGGTAAAAATGAAGAGTTGTTAGATTATGAGGCAATGACCTTCGGAGAACAGCTGCCAGCTCAGTTTAAAATGCCTGACATGACCAAATTTAATGGGAATGGAGACCCGAGGGTCCATCTGCAGCAATATGTCTCAGTCATGAGTTCAATGGGCCTATCACAGCGCCAAGTCCAAAAGATGTTTGGGATGTCACTCGAGGGGGCACCTGTGGTTTGGTATCATAGCCTTAAGAAGAAGGTTAAGGAAGATTGGAAGGAACTAGCTGATGCTTTTCTGAAACAGTATGTTACAGACTTAGAGATTGATTTGTCACTTCGTGATTTGGAGAACACTAAGCAGAAGCCAGAAGAAAGCTTCAAGGAGTATGTAGACCGCTGGAGAAGCCAGCTTCTGAAAATAAAACTCGGCCCTCTGAGAAAGACCAAATCAAAATGATCATCAAAGGTACTAAGCCCTTATTTATAGTAAGCTGAGGAGGATGACTTCAATGATTGCTAATTTTCGACAGTTGAGGGAGACAGTATGGATATTGAAGAAGAGGAGGCCGAGAACAAGAAGTTTTATGGCCAGAATAGAAGGAATTTGGGGACATCCTGAAGCCAAGTCTTCCAGTGCTGAGGTCACTGCCATCAGAGTAATAGACATTTCTCCAACTTGGGTAGACCTCTATCAAAGGTGTTTGAGAAATTGAAGATGCAAGGACTCCTGAAACCCTTGGAACCAAACCACTCCCCAGCCCTGTGCCGCACTACCTTGACTTGAACTTATTCTGTTATTTTCACCAGCAAAAGGGTCACGAAACCGACAACTGCCCCCGCCTTAGGCATGAGATCCAAGACCTGATTGACACCCACAAAACTTGACCCAGAAAGAGAGTAACCCAGCACACACAGAATCCTCTACCAAATTACCACTCCGTCCCACCACCATGATCAACTTTGGCTTGCCTGAAACCTTGTCCTCCAAACCCTCAACCACCAAGCTTCTCACATGGGGATAAATGATAATAACAATGAAGAACCAGAGGCTGAGGAAGAAGGCACTGCTGTTTCTCCAAGTTTATCTTGCATTTTTAATAAAGACATTGATTTTGTTTGCTTGTTCGAACCTTTTCTCAACAATAATAAAGAAGTTCACTTCGCTTACTTGCCCGAATCTCCACTTCTCAACTTGCAACATGAGTGCATGTGACAAAAGCATTCAATCTTGGTACTATGATACTCAGAACGTAGGGAATCCTCAGAAGAAGCAAGCAGAAAAGATAAGTTGGCCATTCAGAAATTGGGAAATGAAGACAGTGAGACTGTTAGACTTGGAAAGGAAATGAGTTCACATAACCAATTAGTGTAGACAGATTGAAATAGTACTTTGCCTAAGGAAGAGAAGACCGAGCTGTCACTAAGGGAATTGACCGAAGACCTAACCCAACGGGATAGGAAAATCATTCATACATGCATACACGTAACACATTTTGCATCCTTTGTGTTTATATTAACAGGTTCCGAAGAAAGAAATAGAGAAAGCAGCAAAGGCAAGCTAGTCAGAAACAGCAACAGTACAGTTTCAGGAATGAATCCAGAGAATGAATGAATCTCTAAGAATTTGGAATGAATCCAGGGAATGAATCTCTCAGAATTTGGAATGAATCCAAGAATGAATCTCTTAGAATTTGGAATGAATCAGGGAATGAATCTCTCAGAATTTGGAATGAATCCGGGGAATGAATCTCTCAAGAATGGAATGAATCCAGGAATGAATCTCTTAGAATTTGGAAGGAATCCAGGGAATGAATCTCTCATAATTTGGAATGAATCGGGGAAGGGAATGAATCTCTCAGAATTTGGAATGAATCTCTCAAGAATTTGGAATGAATCCAAGGAATGAATCTCTTAGAATTTGGAAGGAATCCAGGGAATGAATCTCTAAGAATTTGGAATGAATCGGGGAATGAATCTCTCAGAATTTGGAATGAATCTCTCAGAATTCTGGAATGAATCCAGGAATGAATCCTAGGGTCGGGACCCACACCATCAGAGTTTAGGAATGAATTCAGGAAGGAATCTAGGAATGAATCCTAAAGCCGAGGCCCACATCATCATTTTTTTTTGGAATGAATCCTAGCCCGCACCATCAGAATTTTGGAATGAATCCAGGAATGAATCTTAGGGCGAGGCCCATGCCAAATTGGGGGGCGAGGCCCCACATCATTTCAGCTTGGGGGCGAAGCCCATATCGGCTTGGGAGCGAGGCTCCACACTATATCAGCTTGGAGGGGCGAAGCCCATATCAGCTTGAGGGTGAGGCTCACATCGTCAGCAGTTTTGGGGACGCGTCCCAGGATCGAGGTCCACCGCATCACCAACTCAGCTCGAGGCAGCAGACGAGCCAGGTAAGTGAAAATGCATTGCATAACTTTGATAGGATTGTTCAAAGTCACACACTGCACAAGTCCCATCAAAGTGGGGGGCGACTGTAGGCATTGTATTTTCGCATGTGAAACCCGATGATGAGTCTTAGTTGGAGGCACTACCTTTTAGCTAAGGATATTGCGGGAAACGAATGTCGGAAGGGGAAATTCGAAATAAGTATGTCATCTAGTTCATTTCACAAGTTCATTGTCTTCGTTGGTGCTGCGTTCGTTACTTCGTTCGAACGTCAGGCAGATTGCGGACGTTCGTGCCGCGTTCGAATGGACGTTCGAACGGAGTCTGTATTTCTGGTTTTGCTGCTAGCCTCGCACCCCAGCCCAATTAGCCCCCCAAAGCCAATAAAACACATCCCAATTTAATTAAATTAAACATTAAATATTAAAAAAAATATTTAAACCATTTACCAATTAAATAAAACATAAAATATAATCATACCTAAAAGATAAATCAAATATATTAGCTTCCTAACTAAACAAATCACAAACTAAATTAAAAAGATGTCATGCCTAATTAAAATTAATCATAACAAATTAAAGATATTGACTTCCTTATCTAGCAAAGATTTGTCCCCCCTCAATCTTTGACTTTCCTTGCTCAACACCAAATCAAATCCTCTTTTAATGCCAAAATCCCTTCCTTGTGAGACAAGGTGAAGCCCTAGCCCTTCTCTATATAAACAACCCCTCACAAGACATGCACTTCCCGAGCTCATACACTATTCACAAGCAAGTCACAGCAAGAAACCTTAAGACATCACACGCCAATCACGAGAAAGATAGCAAATCATTCCCTTCATCCTTACCCCCACATCACCGAAAATACAATAGTCGTTCACACCCCCACAACCACAAAACAACCCCTGATCACCACCAAAAATCAGCCCCATAAACCTCCACACATCACCGAAAATCACACCAAACACAGCAGCCCAAAATCACCTTAAAACAGTGGTAAACTACGTCAAAAATAGTAGCCTAAAACACCAAAAACAAGACCTGAAACAGTAAGCAGAAAATAAGAGAAAAAATGCAGCAAAACCACAAGGAAACAGCAGCAAAACGGAGTCGAAACAGTAGCTTGAGTGGCCAACAACGAAGGAAAAGGCAAACCAGTGAACCAGAAAAGTTGCGGACTTTTACCCCTTCCGATCTGCGTGAAACGCGAGTCCGAGAGACGGCTTAAAAGGTTAGACCTGAGGGTACTTCCCACACTCATCTTCATTTGATTCTTGTCATTTATTTTGACTGTATTTTAATTCTTTGTTGAATATTGTTTGTATATGATGTGTGTTGTGGGTATTGGATGAATGGAAGAGTGTCGTCTCTTGTGGTATATAGGATGGAAACCCAGACGTAAATTTCGTAGCCGAATCCGAATGGACGGTAGTGCGGTCTGTACTTGGGATACAACTCCACGTACCACTTGAGTAAACGGCACCTTCTTTTGTTTCATGTTGGATTGATTTATCTATTTTTCGTTACTTGAATTCTGCATGTTGCTTATTATGTATGATACAATCGAGTGCATGGGCTTAGTAAGTGCGATGAAAGGTCCCCTAATTGGAGGGGTTAAAATCCTTCACCACGATGCTTTGCCGCAACGATTGATGTGTGTTCGGTTGAATGCAAGATATGTTCAATCGGGCATACTAAGTTTGATACGATTGTCTTTATTTTGTATGCATGATGCAATCGAGTGCATGGGCTTAGTAAGTGCGATGGAAGGTCCCCTAATTGGAGGGGTTAAAATCCTTTACCACGATGCTTTGCCGCGCCGGTTGATGTGTGTTCGGTTGAATACAAGATACGTTCAATCGGGCATACTACGTTTAATATTATTGCTTTTAATTCTTTGTATGCATGATTCAATCGAGCGCATGGGCTTAGTAAGTGCGATGTGAGATCCCCTATGGGGAGGGGTTAAACCCATTTACCACGATGCTTTGCCGTGTCGGTTGATGTGTGTTCGGTTGAATGCAAGATACGTTTGATCGGACATACTGAGCTTGACATTGTCATCTTTATTCTTTGTGTCGCATGCATCAGGTCTGATTCCGTTCCAACGCGTTCTCGGACGCTACACGAACGCAAACCTTCTGTTTACCGTTCGAACGCGTTCTCGAACGCTACGCGAACGCACACGCACTTTCTTAGTCTCATAATGCATCAGGTCTGGTTCCGTTCGAACGCGTTCTCGAACGCTATACGAACGTGAACCTTCTATTTACCGTTCGAACGCGTTCTCGAACGCTACGTGAACGCACACGTACTTTCTTAGTCTTATCATGCATCAGGTCTGGTTCCGTTCAAACACGTTATCAAATGCCATACGAACGCGAACCTTATATTTACCGTTCGAACGTGTTTACGAACGCTACACGAACGCGAACACACTGAACTGAGACATATTCATCACATGCCATGTATAATTATTTCTTAGGTGATTTTTTATGAAACCCCATATAGTCGTTCTTATCTTTGTGCACATCATAATGAAAAGCATGTTTGTTCCATTGGTTGCGTCATTTGCCTTAGTCTTGTTTTAACGTATTACGATTCATATACCTATATCATGATGACTTTGGGAGTATTATTTCTTGTGGTATATCGAATGGAAACCCAGACATAAATTCCGTAGCCGATTCCGAATGGACGGTAGTACGGTCCGTACTTGGGATACAATTCCACGTATCACTTGGAAAAGTGCTCATATGTATGCTTGTATGGTTAATATGTATGCTTGTGTTTTCCGTGAACAAGATATGCTAAATGAAATTGTATGTTCGTTGTTACTTTGAGGTATTTTCAAGCATGCAATCTTAGATGTGAAATGTATGTGTAAGTTTCATTTTGTACATGTGAATTTAGAAGCATGATACTCTTGGAAATAAGTGTTACTTAAGCTTGATTAAATTATTACACAAATCCTTTCATTACAATTGACATAAGTAAGGCACCATTCCGAACCCAACGGTTTGAGGTCTTCCCTTGCGAGGGGTGAGTGCGGCCTTAAATCTCATTTTCCCGGTTCACACCGGGTGGCGACTCCATTATTCTCCGGTTTAGTCCCCCATGTTATTTCGTACTCTTAACTAGGCCGTGAGTCTAGAACAGCGTCGTCAAGTTCTGTGTCCTACACGGGGTAATTCGTTGTCTACAAGACGCCTCTAGAATCTTCTAGCACTATAAGTCCAATACGAACCAGCAAAACTAGCAAACAGTTGGGGTTTGAGCTATAAAGTCCATTAAGTAACTCCCGTCTTATGTAAATTTAAAGTAACAATTTGAACTTACAAGAATTCAGATATTTGTAAGTACACAAACTTATAAATTACATCCTTACCCGATAGCCGTTTACTTATGTTATACCTGGATAATTTACTCATTGTACTGAATGCAACACTGTAGTAACCATATCTGCTCGATTCCACAATATATTTCACATATACGGAATTCTGATATCTCTCATACACCAATTTAGAAGCATTCATCCACGTATATACATACTCTTTTTCCACACTGTAGCTATACTTTATATACTAACAACATCATATTTTCTCCTAACTGGAACTAACTTATTATCTACAAAACCACCCAAACCTGTGGCTAAGGCCAACCTAAACACGTGGTAGTTGGTGGTTACTTCATATGGATTACGTAGACTAAAACAAAAGCATTAACTAACTATGAGCTGTAAAACATTTACTGAAACACTGAGCTGAAACCTCAGACCTCCATATAATATAAGATACTGACTCTTGATTCCATCTATTGGAATCCTCACAACTACATTCTAAGTGTGGTAAACACCCAACACTCGACCTTTACATTAATATCACATATCGACCATGCATTTCAATATATAATTGATATAAAGTACATACTCATAGCATACTACGATACTACTCGTCAAATAGAACTGGATATCACTGAACTTACAAATCAAAGAAAATATCTTAAGAAATCCAATCATTCTGAAAATTCTTTCCTTGTCTGAAAATAAATCTCTCCCTTTGAAACTTTTCTGGAAATCCTTTATGTCAGTAAAACTCTGAGATTCTCTTAAAATAATTTCTCTTGAAAACTCGATTATAAACCATTGTTTTCTACAAATATGTATCTAAAAATCCACTTTTCAAAACCTGTTTCCGAAAAATTTGTATATATAAGATCTGTTCTGAAAACTATCACTGAAACTGATTTCTGAAAACTGTTTTTGAAAGACAGGTCATTGTCTCTGAAAACATGACGTATGGGGGTTACGTAACGCCGTCCCCCCATATGCCTAAGTAGAGCTAGGAATGCAAACCCATGACTTTGGGTCATTACGTATCGCCGTCCCCCAAAGTGCCACTCATCTCCCTGAAACTAGTGGTCTTGGGGTGTTACGTATCGCCGTTCCCCAAGCCACTGAACTAGAACTGGGGGTGCGAATCTATGATACCCTCCAAGCTCTGAATCTAGGATATAGGGGCATCTTTCATCCCTAGTCATGAATTAGGATTTGGGGCCATTACGTATCACCGTCCCCCCAGTCCTCTACATGTGCACATGTTAATCGTCAATTCCATGTCCGTATCAAGTTACATACTGAGGTGAGTTTTTCCCCATGCCTCGAAAAATCACAAAACTCATGCTTTTTAAATAAAGTCTTTCTGAAGCATACTTTTTCTTTAAAACAACTAGAAATAAATCTGTCTAACGTCCTATTTGCGAAAACATAAGTCTTTACATAAAACAATATGAAAGAAAAGAAAAATCAACTTGAAAGAAAATGTCCACTCACAATAACTCTGATCCAGGGGCATTACGCATCGCCGTCCCCCTGGTCCTGGGTCTGTATTTGTCAATGTGCAATATATCTCCCTCTGGGTATGCAAAATGCATAGGCATCATCATATCAACCATATGATCACGTAAGTCATACAATGAAATGCATTGCAAAGCAATGACATAATCCATATACACAACAACAAAGTCAACCACACTCCATTACGAGCTGGTTGTTGGACAAAATGAACCATAGCGTCACTATTTGCACAGATCATTGTGTTGTTGTAGCAAATTAACTATGTGACAAAGAAATTGCACTCTCATCATTTGTGATTAGATCACCATAGATATATAAATGAAGAGAGGTCCCTATGATTAGTACCTGGACTGAGAATGATATGAGACAGTATCAGTCCCCGAAGGTTTAATCATTAAATATCCCTAGCCGTAGTATTATCGAGACTGGACATCGATAATGTGGAATAGGCTAGTATTGCACTTGTGCGCGTTTGTGAGGGCACAACGGCATAGTTCTCATATATATAAGTATTGGATACTTATGCAAGTGCGATAGGAGGTCGTGTTTCACCGACGGTACGGGAAACAGCTTCGCTCTGGATAAGACCCCTCGGAATCCCATTGGTATTATGACTATGTGTCTATGGGAAGCCGAAATCAAGGTAGGTGTGTATGGTCTTACCTGAACGGAGACTTACATCGCTAATACTTACGATAATCGATAGACTTTGGTCTTGGTGGTAGGACTTTAAACGGGGTTCTGAGTTACACCACTTCTGGGTTTATCAGAGAGTCGTAGAGTATTGGGTGTGATGTCAAGATGGAAGTATCACTTCAGTCATATTGGAGATGATGTCACGCAGGATACGGTATTAGTGCTCTTAAGTGCTGCGCGGCCATCGGGATATTATGACAAGGTCATGTATATCCGATTATAGAGACTAGTTACCAGACATCCGACATGTGCTTCGTACGGGGCAGACAACTTATCCAGCCCCAGGCCTAGCATATGATTATCCGATACTGGGCGAGTATACACACAATACTACGGTTATACTACGCTTGATACAGATCTATATATTCCTGTAAGAATATTTCTGGAGAAATTGGGTAGGCATGGCGCTTTGCTAGAAGCCAACCTGTCTTGTAAATCGATATAAACGTAGTACGAGGTACTTACGTGTTCGGACAGTCCGACGATCGTATTTACTGCCAACATATCCGGAGATCTCATGGGTCGCTTCCTGAAGATTCACCGATGACGTATGACTCGCACTTTGATTAATCTGGGATTAATTAGAAGAGAGAGATAGAATTAATCTGGGATTAATTCGATGAGAGAGAAAATTAATCTGGGATTAATTGCGGAGATATTTTATCTGGGATAAAATATTAATTAAAGAGAGGGAACGATTAATTTGGAATAATCGATAAAATAATATATTCGATATATTATTAGAAATTGGATTTCGACGCGGAATTAAAATTAGATTTTAATTCGGGCGAACGAATTAATTTAGAATTAATTCGTTAGCGACGTGAATAGTGAATCGCTAGGCGTAATCACTTAATTACGACGCGACGGAAAATTCGTTAATTTGGAATTAGCGAACCCGAGCCCGAGAGTGATTGCGAGCGCATTCGCATTTCGAATTCGAGCGCGGCACGCGGAGTCACATCAAGCGTCAAATCGCTAGTCGCGTCAATCGTCAAATCAATTGTCACTTTGAGTGATGTGACTTGACAATATGTCACTTTATTAAAGTGAATAGATGTGATGTGAAAAGTGATGTGATATGACTTAAAGTTAAAAGTAAAAGTGATGGAATATGAAAAGTTTGGAATATATATATATGTTTTATTTATTTTTGGAAAATAAATGAATAAATATATATTATACTTTTTCTTTTCCTTTTACACACACATTCGGTCCTCTCTCTCTCCAACATGCAGGACACGGTTTCTCTTTTCCCTCTCATTTTTCCTTCCTCTCTTCTTCACGGCATCACTGCCGATTCTTCTTGATTTTTCTCTGGTTTTCACCGAAAATTTGAGAAGCAAAATGCAAGATGAACTAGTGCTAGCACACCTTGAGGCATACATAGGTGATAGGGAAGTGTCTTCATGAGCTTGGAAAGCTTGAAGCTTGGAGCTTCAATGGAGTCTTGCATGGCCGAAAATGGAGGAGACTTTCACAGCCCAAACCGTGCGTCCACTGCAGTTCCAGGAGCCATTACCGAGCTTGGAGGGAGCTTAAAAACGCACCTTGTTCTTCATTCATCAAAACTGAAATTCAATGTGAGTATATTCCGCACCTCCTTTGATGTGTTCATATGCGGTTTTTATGCATGATTTGTGATCCTTGGGACTTTGATTGAACTCTTACAATGGTATCAGAGCTTTGATGCATGAAAACCGAATTAGGGTTCTTGAGCAAATTTGGGGCTTTTTGATTTTAGCTTGATTCTGTCTAATTGATTGTTTGAGAATGATTATATATGATTGAATTTGAGTTGTATGTAATCAATTTGATAAAAAAAAATTGATTGGATTGATTTTCCCCAATTTGCTTATTTTTGGTCAAAACTTTAATTTGGGTAAACTCGATTTAGGCATGATTTGGTTGAATTGTTTGATGAAGTATGCTTGAATGAGGTTGAATTGAAGTTGTGCATGATCAATTTCAAGAAAATGGATTGGATCAATTTTCCCCAATTCTTTAGGTTGAACATGAAACTTGAAATTGGGTTAAAATGTGTTTGAGCATGTTTTAATTGAATTGGATGTTTAAGTATGCTTAGAACATGTTTAATTGAGATTGTGTGTGATCAATTTCATGAAATTGGATTGGATTCAATTTTCCCCAATTTGAAGGCTTGGCCGAAAATTGCATAACCCTAATGTCTTGGTAATTTTGTTTTGTTTGATAATTGGATGACTTAAAACAATTGGTTAATGTTGTTTTGAAGTTCAATTGGATTGAATTTTGATTTAGAACATTTTTTCCCTTTTAAAGTGGCTTGGCCGAATCTTATGAACATGAAATTCTTTGTGATTTTTTGTTTTAATTCATTGGATGAATTGAATTGATTTGGGAAATTATGATTGTGGATTCAATTGGATTGAAACCGAATCGAATTGAAAAACCCCTAATTGCCGAGACTTGAAAGCATGTTAATTGGGTTTGATTTTAATTGAATTGTGTTGGACACTATTTGGTTGTTAATGTGCATGATTAATTAGGCTAATTGATATTTTAGAAATGTTAATTGGGTAATTGATTGTGTATTACACTTAGGTTAATTAATTGTGAAATTTGGAATTTTATAAGTTAATTAATTTGGGCTTGATTTTGGAAATTGGGCTTGTAGGTTGTAATTGGGCTTTTGGGCTTTGTTGTAACAAAGTTGGGTTTAGGCAAAATTGGTTGAATCCAATTAGGCCCAAAACCGAATCCAAAAGGTCCAATTATGACTTAATGGACCTTAATTATTTAATTGGGCCTAATGGGCCAAAATTAATTTAAAGGCTTATGGGGTAACTCCCGGATTGGATTTTGGTTGTTCGGTTTGACCCGAGTTGACCAAAAGTCCACGCCTATAGAAATTAATTAAAAGCCCATTGGACTTTAATTAAATAAAACATTAGATGTTAATCGGGCTTTGAGACCCGTTGCGATTAAATTTGGAATTTAAGTCGTAAAGGTTCGTTAATAAAAGTGTAATATTTAATTTAGAATTAAATAATGAATTAGAATTAAATACGTATTAAATTGGAATTAATTATGTAATTTAATTTAATTCGTAGAATTGTACTTTGAGTACGTGTTTGCAATACGAGTTTGACTCGAACAAAATCAAATCTTTGTTTGAACATTGGATGATCACTAATAATCAAGATTAATTAATTTGATTGATTGATTGATAACATGCTTGTATGAATACATGGTTATGATGTTTGAATAATGTATATCGGATGGATATTAGTCGGGTTGGCCGATTTTGGAAATTGTAATAAATTTGATTTATTAAAATTGGACCTGCGTGTCCAGCCTTATCTCCTATTTCTTGTATTCTCTTCTCACCTATTCCCCTCCATGTAAAAGAGGTTTCTTTAGAAGTGTAGTGTAACGGGTAGAAGTAATACAAGTGCTAGCGGGAGAGAAAGTGAGAGATTTGATCTAGGATCAATGTGTAAGTATCCATCCGCATATCATTATTATTTATTTTCATATACGCTTTATTATGTATTTAGAATGCATGTTTAAGGGTGTATGATGATGAGACCTTAACAAAGATAATTAAATTGGTAGCCAATTTGCACGCGAAAAACCCTCGTTAAATATCAAGCGTCATTTCCTTCCATTGAGTGATTCTTGCTCAAGATCGGAGATTGTCAGGGGTTGTTTTTGACCAAAGTCAAGCCCTTGTCAGTCAAAGATGTGCTTTATCACGAGGCTTTGTTATATATCGGTGTCGTGTCCCAGTTGTGGTTTTTTTTTTACCCAAGTCAAGACCACTTCTTGTCCATAGACATTTGATTACGAAGCTTCCCTGTCAATGGGTCCACGCTTGACTGGGATCACTAGGTTTGTTTTTGGCCAAAGCCAAGGCCTAGTTGATTCAGAGGAAACGGGTAGGGTATATATTCGATATATAGGCATATATTAGATATATGTTTCGGACTTGGATGTCCACCTACTGGATCTAGGAGTTGGATGGGATCCAATTGATCTTCGATATCTACCTGGTTAATTATCATACAATTTTTTATTGACCAAAGTCAGGATTGTATGATACTTTAACGGGATCCTAGCCCACTAGGAAACACGGTTTCCCGAGTACTCGACAGAGGGTTAGAGGCTCGACGAAAAATAGTGGGAGGCAAGTATTGAATTTGCAACATTCGTTCAATTACTCGCCATACGCGCTCATTTAAATTATTTCGTCGTAATATTAAATGTTAGTTGGACTAATATTTAAATTGTTGTTTTAATAAACAGTTGGACTGTATTATACTTGATTATATATAATTGGATTGTATTAATCAATATATTTGAATTAATTAATTTCAGTTTACAGTTGATTTTATAATTGGATTATAGTAATCAATGTAATTGAGGTTAATTAATTTGGATTATATTGATTATATAGTTGGACTATTATAATCATTATAATATATATAGTACCACTAATCGTTGATTAAATAGTTGGACTATTGTAATCAAGATAAGAAATTGAAAAGTTGAATATTTAAAATATAATCTGGGATTAAAATATTTTAAATGATTTTATTTTCAAATTGGGAATAAATAATAGGTTACTTTATTTGATAAAATAACTTATTATACGTTACGCCCAAAATTAAGCAAATAGTAGAGCATAAAATCTTTGGAAGATTTATGTGATGATGACTTTAATGCTTAATTAATATACTTATAATAAATCTATCTTTAGATTTAAAAGTATTAAAATTGCAATTAATAATTATTGGAGAATTAATTGACTATTCTAGTGGAGAAAAGTCAAAGTTTGCAATTGGGCATGTAGCACAAGGTGCATATCGTTTCGATATTCCGAAACCCAGGCTTGGCCAAAGGTTTGTGAAATATTGAAAAGAATAATTGACATATCCCGAAGTGACTACCATTTGGATATGGAAGACACGAAGGAGTTAAAGAAAGGGCGAGGCCCTAACTTTAAAAATATTTGTCAAAGTTATGTTCACTACTAGTGTTGAAATTAGATTTTAAATACTTAGTGTGGTACATAAAATATGTGTATTGATGTTCAGAATCCGCTATGAGTTGGATACTGACTTTAAACCGAGATTTCTCTGCAAATCGGAAACTGGACGAAGGTCGCTGTTTCGACCGTGGATACCTAAGTTTAGGAACTACCCTTTGGGTATGTACTTAAATTAGGAACTGTTATAATGTAACTAGTTTGACTAGAGACATTATCTCTATATCAGTGTTTAATCCATTACGGATAAAACCTTTATATTCTAGAACACTAAGTGTTTTATTATATAAAGATGATACCGAGATAAACACATTAGATGTGAATAACAGAATTTATATTTTGAATATAAATAAAATCTCAAACATATAAAATGACAAATAAATTAGCTCATATTGATTTGATCAATAGAGACTTATTTGTGGCATTGTTGTCTGGGACACAATTAAACAAGACTCGAATATCCACACTTTTGAAGAGTGCGTACTAGGACTGATTTGACTATTCAAATAAGGTCTACGAATCTAGTTTACTAGGTAAAGTACCTAAAATACTATTTACTAGGTAATAGTGTAAAGGCCACCGATCTGTAAACCATATTTATGATGAAGTAAGTGGGCCCATATCTAGCTATGTTGGCTAGATGTGTACATGAATATTTCGTGACCTTAACGGATGTGGCATCACGTTATGGTTATGTGTTTCTTTTGAAGAACACAAATACGAAACTTTGAGTTTCGACACGAAGTATACAAACAGATCGGCTGTAGTATTATGCCGCTACGGTAAGACCGTATTGGTAAATACTTAAGCAGTAAGTTTCATACGTACATGAAAGAGTACGGTATTCTTTCATATGAGGACTCCTCCCGAGACACGTCAATTGACGGTGTGTCAGAACTAAAAACCAAGTTTTGTTGGACATGATTAGGTTTTTCGCGAGTCGCTCTGAGCTACTGTTTCCTTCAACAGGATATGTATTAACAGTGCAAAACTTATTTAGAATAAGGTTCCATGTAAATCTGTTTGACAGATATCATATAGGATATGAACAGGAAAGAAACGAGGTTTCTCATTCCTGATAATTTGGGTATGCCAGGCATAAAGTTTGGATGATACCAAACTAAGAACCCAAATTGGATTAGTGCCAATATAGGTTATCCTAAGGGAAACCATAAGTATAGTACTTATAAATCCCACATGAGAACAATGTGATTGTTGCTCACCATGCGATTTTCTGAGAGGAATACCGATATGCAGTGGTCAGTGGGAGGATAGTGATACTCGATGAAAATCGGAGTAATACTATTCAAAGCACGAAGTCCTTAAATGGAACACAAACAATTCATCTATGATGAATCTGTACCATTAATCTTCAAATACACAAGAAATCGGGTAGATCGGATAGAGTCAGAAAACAACCTAGGGTATGGGTTTCTGATCTAACCTCATTAAGATGTCAATCTTATGAAGGTATATCCACCGACTACGTTTTGAGGAAGTGATATGAGGTATCGACTCCCTGTTATGGCAAAGTGCCATGAGTCCGAAATGGATTCCATGTATAACGACTATTATGGATACTAGTTGTTGTACCACAAAGCATTGTGCCTATTGGTACATTATACGTCTTCAAGGAAGACATACATGGATGGCAACATACCAACGTACAAAGCTAGGCTTTTGACGGAAAGGTATCGTTATCACATTGTGTTAATAACGGTTCAACCTTTTACCTGTTGCCATGGTAAATCCATTTTGAAGATGCTTGTTGATAACTGTATATTTCATTTATGAATATGTCAGTTACAAATCAAAATCGCTTTCCTGAAAAGGAAACCTTTTGGAGAATGTTTTAACATTCTGACGATTTTGTATAACCGACAAACAAGGTTTGCGGATTATTCAATCCATGTTTGGATTGAAGCAAGCATAGGGTTCTTGGAACTGGCGTTTTGAAATAATCATAATTGTTTATGATTTAACTCAAAACGAAATAATTCTTGTGTATATAAGGAGGTTAGTGGGAGAGGGCACTGACAATGAAATTCCCATAAACACAAGGTGAAAGCTTGGCTTTCATGGATATTCTTTCAATAGAAATCTCTCCGTAGAATTCTGGGGAGTAAAACAACTTTATTCAGGAATAAAGATCTACTGGGATAGATTTGGAGTTGTTAACACTTTCTGGGAAATTGTACATTTAAAATGTACTTGTATTGGTGTCTCATACGCTTCGAGCATATGGAGTCACAATCAGGTCAATCCAAGTGATAGTCACTGGATTGAATTAAGGACATCTGTTAGTATCTTAGAGAACTAAAGATGTTGTCTTAAACTATGGAGAAGGAGAACTTGAAGTGACTGGGATCACTACTGCAAGTTTCCGAACAATTAAATACTACGGTACTATAAAGTTTGAATAACGGGACAGTGAGCTGGAAATATTCCGAGCAAGATAACTGCTGCCGAATAAACAACAAATGCGGATTATTGCTGCAGCTGAGGCAGCAATAGAAGCCATTTGGATCGAAAATAAATCTAATTAGATTAGATATAGTTCTTTTAGCAGCTGAGCTAGGCGTCAGCACAAGCTAAGGAATTAAAGGTCTCATCGACGATCCAGATATATACTTCTATATCATCTGATTCGTTCGGATCATACATCGTGGCGATGTGATGATCGTGTAAATCGCGTCAAACGATAATCAGACAAATTCGCTGACGAAAACCTTTCCTCAGCAATTTGAGCGAACCGTACATAGTTCGGGTGTGGGACACTTGAGTGACTGGCTATGTGCCAAGTGGGAGATTGTTGGACAAAATGACCCATAGCGTCACTATTTGCACAGATCATTGTGTTGTTGTAGCAAATTAACTATGTGACAAAGAAATTGCACTCTCATCATTTGTGATTAGATCACCATAGATATATAAATGAAGAGAGGTCCCTATGATTAATACCTGGACTGAGAATGATATGAGACAGTATCAGTCCCCGAAGGTTTAATCATTAAATATCCCTAGCCGTAGTATTATCGAGACTGGACATCGATAATGCGGAATAGGCTAGTATTGCACTTGTGCGCGTTTGTGAGGGCACAACGGCATAGTTCTCATATATATAAGTATTGGATACTTATGCAAGTGCGATAGGAGGTCGTGTTTCACCACGACGGTACGGGAAACAGCTTCGCTCTGGATAGACCCCTCGGAATCCCATTGGTATTATGACTATGTGTCTATGGGAGGCCGAAATCAAGGTAGGTGTGTATGGTCTTAACCTGAGACTTACATCGCTAATACTTACGATAATCGATAGACTTTGGTCTTGGTGGTAGGGGACTTTAAACGGGTTCTGAGTACACCACTTCTAGATTTATCAGAGAGTCGTAGAGTATTGGGTGTGATGTCAAGATGGAAGTATCACTTCAGTCATATTGGAGATGATGTCACGCATGATACGGTATTAGTGCTCTTAAGTGCTGCGCGGCCATCGGGATATTATGACAAGGTCATATATATCCGATTATAGAGACTAGTTACCAGACATCCGACATGTGCTTCGTACGGGGCAGACACTTATCCATCCAGCCCCAAGCCTAGCACGTGATTATCCGATACTGGGCCGATATACACAATACTACGGTATACTATACGCTTGATACAGATCTATATATTCCTGTAAGAATATTTCTGGAGAATTGGGTAGGCATGGCGCTTTGCTAGAAGCCAACCTTGTCTTGTAAATCGATATAAACGTAGTACGAGGTACTTACGTGTTCGGACAGTCCGACGATCGTATTTACTGCCAACATATCCGGAGATCTCATAGGTCGCTTCCTGAAGATTCACCGATGACGTATGACTCGCACTTTGATTAATCTGGGATTAATTAGAAGAGAGAGATAGAATTAATCTGGGATTAATTCGATGAGAGAGAAAATTAATCTGGGATTAATTGCGGAGATATTTTATCTGGGATAAAATATTAATTAAAGAGAGAGAACGATTAATTTGGAATTAATCGAAAAATAATATATTCGATATATTATTAGAAATTGGATTTCGACGCGGAATTAAAATTAGATTTTAATTCGGGCGAACGAATTAATTTAGAATTAATTCGTTAGCGACGTGAATAGTGAATTCGCAAGGCGTAATCACTTAATTACGACGCGACGGAAAATTCGTTAATTTGGAATTAGCGAACCCGAGCCCGAGAGTGATTGCGAGCGCATTCGCATTTCGAATTCGAGCGCGGCACGCGAGTCACATCAAGCGTCAAATCGCTAGTCGCGTCAATCGTCAAATCAATTGTCACTTTGAGTGATGTGACTTGACAATATGTCACTTTATTAAAGTGAATAGATGTGATGTGAAAAGTGATGTGATATGACTTAAAGTTAAAAGTAAAAGTGATGGAATATGAAAAGGTTTTGAATATATATATATATGTTTTATTTATTTTTGGAAAATAAATGAATAAATATATATTACTTTTTCTTTTCCTTTTACACACACATTCGGTCCTCTCTCTCTCCAACATGCAGGACACGGTTTCTCTTTTCCCTCTCATTTTCCTTCCTCTCTTCTTCACGGCATCACTGCCGATTCTTCTTGATTTTTCTCTGGTTTTCACCGAAAATTTGAGAAGCAAAATGCAAGATGAACTAGTGCTAGCACACCTTGAGGCATACATAGGTGATAGGGAAGTGTCTTCATGAGCTTGGAAAGCTTGAAGCTTGGAGCTTCAATGGAGTCTTGCATGGCCGAAAATGGAGGAGACTTCACAGCCCAAACCGTGCGTCCACTGCAGTTCCAGGAGCCATTGCCAGCCGAGCTTGGAGGGAGCTTAAAAACGCACCTTGTTCTTCATTCATCAAAACCGAAATTCAATGTGAGTATATTCCGTACCTCCTTTGATGTGTTCATATGCGGTTTTTATGCATGATTTGTGATCCTTGGGACTTTGATTGAACTCTTACACTGGTGACATCTCACTCTTCCAATACATACAAAATGGACCCGACACTATACATACTTTCAGAAAATCTATTTCTATACCTGCTATTTACGAATCTCTCTGTCTGTACCTCTTGAAACTCTCATTTCATACTTTCTAAACTATTACTTATTTTTATGTGCCTTCAATCTATACACATATTTAAACATATTATCAACCATTGTACCTTATCTACTACGACAAGTTCATAGTGAGATACTTACCCGGTATCCATGCCATCCCTTCTATTTCCCCATCTGTAACACAAAATAAGGACTGTAAGGGTCGTTAATCATGGAAAACTTATTGATAACATAAACTCCGAAACTGTCCAGGAAAATCCAAATTAAATTCATTTCAGTGATTTCGTTTCATTTTCATAATATATTCAATACTCATATAAGATCATTATACATTGTTCTATGTCAATCATATAGCTCAAATATGTAATTTACGCATTTCCGATAAATCTTCCGAAAAGTTTCCGAAAATATTACGGAAGGATCCTAACCCTCCAAAACTCTCTGAAATTACTCAAATACTATTATTTCATCATAATTAAGTCATATCCTTAAACGTTCATCAAAGCACAGATACATGGGAAACCCGACTTTACCGAAAACTCGCTTTACTTATCAGATCGATCATATTCGCTCTGATTTCTCTGGGATTCTACCCTATACACATATTCAACATAAAAATGCTCATATAACTCAATTTATATCATTACGCTACTCTACGAAGATACTGGAAACATCCGAATATTTAGCGGAAAACTTGAAATTAGTGACTTTTTACCGAGAGCTCTTACCAACATTTCGAGGCCATATACAGACTCCAAATGATCCCACAAACGCGCTGGAATCGACGAAATTCCGATCAGAGCAACTGTTCATTCGACATTACTATTCACCATCGCTTTTTCTCATCTTTTTATGTGCAACTGAGCATGAACCGGAAAAATCATCACCGCCATCTTGTAGTACTCTCCGAGGGCTTCGATTTAACAGATGGCTCGGTCAGTGAAACGAAGCGATAAGCTGAGATCGGGAAACCCAAGCTCGTGTCTTTCTTCCCCTTTTTCACACAGTTCCGGCCGCCCAATGGGGAATCGCCGGCCACCACGTGGCAGCCTGGTTGAGCGGCGTTGTCACACGCGTATAATGCAAGTGCACGTATCGTTTAAGTAGTATAAAAAGTATCGATCCCACAAGGACTTAAAACCTTTTGTTATTAATTTATGAAGTCCAATTTTTACGAGTATCTAATGGATTGGTTATTGATTGGATGGTGACTTTAAACTTAAAACAAGTAAATGAAATTGCTTGAAAGTAGATTTAGGAAAATTAAATTTTATAAAACTATCAAGGGTTGTGAATCTTTCCATATCTTTTTAAAAATGAAGTGTTCTTATCTTACTGTAATAATTTATTGGTTTATTAACCTGGAACACAAATTATGTAAAAGCCTCTTTCGATGGTCAGATACAAACACACCAGTAACCCAATTAATCATATTCCTATGTCAATTAAGTTATCGGAATTCATTAAGATTAAGTTCCAATTATGGCTACCCCCGCTCGAAAGGTATATTCCTATCCTGTAAGGAAATCTATTAAAGGGTTATCTATCCTCAGGAAGTCGTGGGCTATTAAGTCTAAGGTCTTAAACCTAAAATCCCTTTTTCCAAGTTCATTTTAAGTTTACTGAATCAATCTTATTAATGGCCAGTTAACAAGATGCATTAAGGCTAAGGCTCAATAAATAAACCTTTATATTACCCAAACCGTAATTTAACCCCTTATAAACCGGTGATATTGGACTTCATCACATCCCCAGATAACTGACTTAGTTACGACACATATTTACGGGCAGTAAAAGCTTAAATAAAATAAAAGACATAAAGTAAATTGCTGGAAATTAAATAATGAAAACTAAATGACGGAAAGTAAATTCTAAAAATTAAATACTGAATTTAAATGCTGAAAGTAAATGCTGAAAGTAAATTGCCGAAAAGTAAATGTTGAAAGTAAATTTCTGAAAAGTAAATAAAGTAAAAGTGCAATAAAAGAAAATACTGAGGTAAAATGATCCACTTTTATTACTTCTATTTTAGATATCTCCCTTAATATAATATATTAAATTTGCGTGATAATTACCAACCAGTCATATAGGCGGTATCCTGATTAAGTCAAATTAATAATTAATTACCAACCGACCAACCAGACGGTATCCATGCTTAGTCAGGTTAAAACCAATTTATAATTAATTACCAACCGACCAATATGGCGGTATCCTCGTTAAGTCAGATTTTAAATAGTTATTATATTATAATTAGGGGAGATTAATCTAAATAGCAATAATAAAAGCTTTACCTTTTACCCCAGCAAGGGGGAGTTACCTCATCATTGCTTGAAAAGTAAAAACTGAAAAAATAAAGAAAGGAAAGTACTATGCGTAAAAGTAAATTGGGGAAAGTAAAAACTGAAAAGTAAAGAAAAGAATGTGCGAAAGCGGAAATTAATTACTGAAAGCTGTAAATAAACAAACAAGATACAATTTTCTTAGTTATTCTTAAGGAATTTCAAAGAAGAAAGTATAAATTTACAAATGAAATGGCTTGGTATTTATAGGCAAAATTTTGCCTCCATCAAATCATCCACCAAATCCATTATTAATTGCTCCACTAATTGCTCCACGAAATCAATTATTAATTGCTCCATTAATTTTTCCACCAAATCCATTATTAATTTCTATCATGTTGGTGGGAGTTTGACTATTTTTATTATTTTTTTTTTTTTTTGCTTTGAAATGACTTTAATAATTACGCATAACACACTTTTGGATGTTTCATCAATTTCGGTCATGAAATATTCAGAATTCGAAATTATTTTATTCTTCAAAATTGTAGATCATTGAGTCCTATTTAGTCTGGAACTTGAATCAGCTCAATCTGATATCGGAGTAAAAATTTATACCCAAAATTCGACAGTTGCACAAAATTGGAATTTCTGAAACTGCACTTCGTTAGAACGTCCTTTTAAGTTTCCAATCTCCAAATTTAATATCTCAAGTCCATTTTTTTGCCCTTATTTGACCCACATTTCGTCCTAAATAGTTCAATTGAGTCCCAATATTATTTTATCTGCAAAATAAACTAAAACACATTAAAACGTTCATCAAACCGGAGAAACTAAACAAAATATTAAGTAAAAAGGGCGATAAATATTGATATATTTTCCGCTTATCACACCCCTAAACCTAACATTTTGCTAGTCCTCGAGCAAAACAAAAAAGTAAAATACAAGAAACAATTAAAACTAAACTAATCCATTTTCTTAGGGATCACGGTTGCATTTAACGTATGCAACAAGCCTTTAAACCCCTAGGTGTCCCTAGTGGACGAGTTGTAGTCTCGTGAGGGCTTACAACAACGATACCCACAAACGTTTTTAAAAAAGTAAAAAGATAATAAAACTAATGCACACAAAAGCAAAAAGACAAGAGAAAAATGAATAAAGAAGTTAGTGACTAAATATGTGAAACTTCTTATCCAAGTTAATAGTTGTTTTATTTCTTTTTAAATTACCGAATAAGTAAATTCTCTGATTATTTTTATCATTCTTCATATACATAGCCAACAAAATATTAATCAACTCATTTTTACCCATAATAGTAACAAGTGCAGTTGAGAAGAAAGTAATATTTTTGTCCTAAAGTTTTATCATAATTCACACATTTTTAAGCAATGGAAATTTTTTTTTTTTTTGGTTTTTTTTTTATATACAATATCTTACATCTATGTAGCGAGCTTTGGGCCAGCGACTCCCAAACCAGTTGGTTTTAGGCCACTAGGTGTTAAGATACCCATACGGACTTAATTACTCAGACTTTAGATATATGTATTTTTTTTTGCAACATCTTTGATCCATGTAGCGAGTTTTGGGTCAGTGACTCTTAAACTAGTTGGCTTTAGGGCACTAGGTGTTAAAACACCCCTACGGACTTAATAACTCGGATCTCAGACATTTTTTTTTACTCCATCGCTTTTTGAGATGCTTCCTCTAATTAAACTAGAGCACTGACTATTACAAACTTTTCAATTACGTCTCATGTCCGTATGTTACCATGCAAGTTGATAATATCTGTCAACTAAGCATATGCAGATTCATTTTAGTCAGTATTATGGAGAATTCACAAATTAAATAATTTAAAAGGAAATAAACAAAAATTAACTTGTTCCAAAATAGGTTGAGATACGTCTCAGGAATGAAAATTCCTTACACAACTATCTCACACCAATTTCACCTGATTAATCAAATAAAAACACAAAAATACAAAAAATATATTTTTTTTGGTTTTTGTAAAATTTTTCAAATTTGTTTTTGGCTTTTTCGAAAAATTTTGACTAAAAATAAAATAATCAAAACAAGATACAATTTAACTATTGTCCCCAATGTCTTAAACAGTAGAAGAAGAGTTTAGAAAACCGTACCTGGTTAGCTGAAATTCTACATCTAAAGTTAAAGGTTAAGATCCAGATTTATCCAATGCCTCTTACCACGATCATTATCAGACCAGTTTATGTTGGAAAGAATGGGGTGGAATTTGAGGTTCAAAGGCTAAGATTTGGTAAATTAAATCTGGGGCAATTCTGGCAGTAAAGAGCAGTTCTTTTACAGGCTTGACACGAATCCATTTCTCCGAGCATCATCAATAAACACACAAAGAAAATCATAAAATCCATAAACATTGTACAGTCTAAGCGGTTTCTGGTGTATGTTCAAGTTTGCCCAAGATAGTACTGTAAAAATTTCCACCATCGTGCTCAAGCCTCCTGGCAAAGCAATAAAAGCATCAGCACGGTTAATCATCTCTACCACTCGTTCAGACATACCTGGCACGATTAGTTCCTCATCGTTTGATGATCCAATAAGATTCGCCTCCGCCAAGGGTTTTGGGATGATTCCCAAGACTTGGCTGCCCCTATCCTGTACAGCCTTTGAAATGATCCCTCATTAGTCCAAGATTGCCATCGCCATATACCAGGTGCATATTCCTTGCAGCAATGACTCGACCCAATTCCTGTGTCGATGTTACGTATTATGGTTTAACACCAACATTGGTACCATAAAACACACAGATGTTTTCAACCCGTCTTCTTGAAGTAGCTTCCATTTTTATCTGGATGCCTTCAAAGGTGAAATGATGAGTTGAATTTATAAAACCTGAAAAGGGTGAGTAATAATAGCACAAGTATCTTCCAAAGGACGATTAGTAGTAAAATAGTAAATCGTGAAAGGTCAAAAAGTAGCCTGGATCATGTCGGAGAAAATAACAAAACAAATCAAAATTATTAGGAAAAGACAAAAGATATAATATTTACAATAATGTGTTGGCAAGTGGCCACGAGTTGCGCAGCGGAAATTGAAATAGTAAAATTATGATGTTGTTTTCCCTTTGCCCAAGACCAATTTGTTTTGATTATTCTACAAGCCTAGGCATGTTACTATATATTCTAAGCATAAAAGTCATAAAACATGCAAAGAACATAACCTAAACATACTAACTATCATAAGAGCTCTAATTAAAATAAAGAAAGAAAAAGACTTACTTGAATCGTAGACTCCTCCAGTCCTCCCTCCAATCTACAAGCTTTTCTTGAACTCAACAAGCTCTTCCACGTTCCAAAGAGCCACCCAAGTGTGTAGCCTCCAAAGATGCACACACCAATCCACACATAAGATTGTAAAGACCTCAAGTCTAAGAACTAGTCATATAATCGATACATGAAAGTTCTCACAGACACATGGGATAAACACTTCATATGAAAACTTTCGGTGGTCAATTCGATGGACACGAACAACTCATGCATCCATGTGATACACCAAGCGGATGGATCTCCGCTAGTACCCTATGAGATCGGCTACCGCTCTTAAGGGCGGATCATATCATCATGCTAGTCTCTCCGATTTGTGAACACCCAGATTATTCACAAAACTATGACTAGGAACATTTAAGAGTAATGATTCTCATAAGGCATGGAAGCCATCGTCTTATTACTCCAAGGGCTTTATTACAGTGTTGATGATTCATATAAGTTATGTAAGACACATATAATAAAGATTGCTATTTTATTAATTAATGAAAATATTACAAATACATGTACATATAGCCCATCCACAAGTTGGGTATAGGGCATATCCCTAACAATCTCCCACTTGCACTATAGCCAACTAGTATGAATCTGGACATCATACTCTCGGGTGTGCCTATCATGCTTTTGTTGAGTCAGCCCTTTAGTAAGAGAATCTGCAAGATTATCTTCTGTGGGTATTTTCTCTATAGTAACTTCTTTTCGCATCACAGTAACCAATGACTTTCATCTCAGAACAATCTCCGTATGTCAAAAAAACATCCTTAGTTCTTCTCAGATACTTGAGGATTGTTTTGACAGCTGCCCAGTGTTGCTCACCAGGATTTGCCTGATACCTGCTCGTTATGCTAAGAGCATAAGAGACATCAGGTCTTGTACATAGCATGGCGTACATGATCGATCCTATTGCTGAAGCATAAGGGATCCTACTCATACGCTCTCTATCTGAAGGAGTATGTGGACATTGCTCCTTAGATAATTTGATTCCATGACAAGCAAGTAAATTACCACTTTTGGAATCTTCCATTTTGAATATTTTCAAAACTTTATCTATGTACGTAGATTGAGAAAGTCCTAACAACCTCTTAGATCTATCATGGTAGATCTTAATGCCGAGGATGTAGGGTGCTTCTCCCAAATATTTCATGGAGAAATTCCGAGATAACCATTGCTTGGTGGCTTACATCATGGGAATATCATTCCAGATGATTAATATGTCATCGACATATAATATAAGAAATACAACAGCACTCCCACTACTTTTCCTGTAAACACAAGGCTCGTCTACATTTTTGATGAAGTCAAATTCTTTGAATGTCTCATCAAATCGTATATTCCAACTTCTGGAGGCTTGCTTGAGTTCATAAATGGATCATTTAAGCTTGCATACTTTATTATGATCATCCTTAGATGCAAACCCCTCAGGTTGTGTCATATAGACTTCCTCTACGAGATTCCCATTAAGGAAAGTTGTTTTGACATCCATCTGCCAAATCTCATAATCAAAGTGTGCAGCTAGTGCCAGTAAAATTCGAATGGACTTTATCATTGCAACAGGCGAGAAGGTTTCCTCATAGTCAATTCCTTGGATTTTTCTATAACCTTTCGCCACCAACCTAACCTTATAGGTTTGGATGTTTCCTTCTGCATCAGTTTTACGCTTGTAAATCCACTTACAGCCTATGGGTTTTATCCCTTCAGATGCATCTACCAAGTCCCAGACTTGATTCTGATAGATAGAGTCAATTTCGACTTTCATGGCCTCAATCCATTTGACTGAATCAATGTCACGTATTTTTTCATCATAACTGGTGGGATCGTCATTATCAATGACCTAATCATGTTCCTCATCAATATGGAAACCATATCTTTCAGGCTCATGTCTTTCCCTACCAGACCTTCTGAGTTCATAACCTTGTGGTTGTTCCGTCGCTACCCTTTTGAGGGGCCTGAGGTTTAATTCTCTGTTAGTTTGTTCTTCTCATACCTCATCGAGGTAAAGTCTACGCCCACTATATTTCTTGAGAAGGAATTCATTCTCTAGAAATTTAGCATTCCGTGAGACAAATGTTCTTGTTCATTTGGGACGTAGAACACTTATGTTATTGATTTCAAGGCATATCTACAAACTTACATTTAACTGCCCTATCATCCAATTTGTAAGTTTGTGTAAGCTTGACATATGCGTCACATCCCTAAACTCTTAGATAACAAAGACTAGGACGTTTCCCAGACCATAACTCATATGGTGTTTGACTAACAGTCTTGGAAGGTACTTGGTTTAGTAGTAGTGTTGCAGTTTCTAAAACAAGACCCCAAAATGAATGAGGTAGATCTGTGTCTGGAATCATTGATCGGACCATATCTAATAATGTTTGATTTCTCCTTTCGAGTACCTCATTATGCTGTGGAGTTCCCGGAGGAGTCCACTGGGAAACAATGCCATTTTCTCTCAAGTAATCTTGAAATTTGTGGCTTAAGTATTCACCACCTCGGTCAGACCTTAGTGACTTAATACTTTTAATAAGCTGGTTTTCTACTTCAGCTTTGAAGTCTTTGAATTTCTCAAAGGCTTCAGATTTGTACCCAATAAGGTACACATACCCATATCGCGAGTGATCATCGATAAAGGTAATGAAGTAGGAGAATCCAACTCTAGTGGTGACTGACATTGGTCCGCATACATCAGAGTGTATGAGTTCTAATGTCTCAGTTGCACGCTGTCTTTTACCTTTGAAGGGTAATTTGGTCATTTTACCAAGTAAACAAGACTCACAAGTTCAATAAGGTTCATATTTTAGGGGTCTGAAATACCCATCCTTGTGTAGCTTAGTTAATCTTGTTTCATTGATATGACCTAAATGACTATGCCATAGAAGTGATTCATTGAGATTATTCGAGTTAACGTATATATTAGAGGTTGAACATTCTTTATTAGTTTGTAAGAGATAAATACCATTATTCAAAATACCATTTCTATATTTTATTTCATTGAAATAAATAGAACATTCATTACAACTTATTAGGCATGAAAAGCCTTTATTACATAACGAATAAGATGAAATGATGTTCTTTACTAGAGAAGGTACATAAACACAATATTCTAAGTCTAAAACTAAACCATTCGGCAAAACTAATGAATAAGTCCCCACGAACAATGCAGCCAGCTTTGCTCCATTACCCATGCGTAAGTCAACCTCCCCATGACGGAGTCTCCTACTGTTTCTCAGGCCCTGCACATTGTTACACAAGTGAGTCCCACAACCGATGTCAAGCACCCAAGTAGAAGGTTTAGAGTTTTGAGAATATAGTTCAATCATATACAACATACCTGAAGCATTGGGCTTCTTGGCCTCTTGGGCTTCCCCAGCTTCCTTGGCTTTCAAGGATCTGCATTCTTTCTTCCAATGACCCTTCTTTCCACAAAAGAAACATTTCCCCTTTCCTTTTTTCTTCTCCACCTTACCATTGGACTTTAGGTGATCTGGAGCCTTGGCCTTGGCCTTATTTTTCTTTGGGCCTCGTGGCTTTAGTTCTGTACCCGTAAGCTTGACGGAGGTTTTAAGCTCCGGTTTCAAGTCCTTCTCTGCTTGCTTTATCAGATTGTGCAATTCTGCTAAAGTAGTTTTTTTATCAGACAAATGAAACTGCATAATAAAGTTAGATAATTCTTTTGGTAAGGACTGAAGAATTGGATACTGACATATCTCATGATCCATGATGATCCCGAGGTTGGCCAATTTTTCAATGTGGCCAATCATCTTAAGCACATGTCCACTAACAGATCATTCCTTACACCTTGTTTGGAATAAGGCACATGACACTTGGAATCTCATGGTATGAACGGAAGTTGCATACAACTCCTTCAAGAGAAAGATGATGGTTTGAGCATCCATATCTTCTTGAGCTTTCTGAAGTTCGTTCGACATAGAGCCAAGCATTATGCAAACTGCTTTCTCATCATCATCGACGTGTTTCTTCCAAGCATCGAATGTATTTTGGTCAGCATCTTTTGCGGGTTCTGGGGCAAACGGTCTTTCAAGAACATAGAAAATATTTTCTTGTCGTAAGACAATTTTAAGATTTCTAAACCAGTCATTGTAGATGTCCCCTTTGAGCTTATACTCATCAAGGATGGAACGAAGTGATACTCTGTTTGCCATTTGAATGTTTGTGAAATATTTTAACCTACCTATTAAGAGAGAATGTTAAAATTAGGAATATGTTGTTTATTAATGTTTCATAATAACATTGGCTTTTAATATTATGAATTTGCTCCCACTCAATTGTTTTAAAATTTTAAGCAAATCGCATCAACCCCAATATGATGGATTTCTTGTGGGCAAGGATCCCATTATCATCATTTCATAACTCCAACTAGGGCCGATCATTATAAAATACGATAATTAGGTAGGTTCCCAACCAATTTATGATATAAATCAAAATTCCTTGATCATTGGGTTGGGCAATCGAACATGCCTTATCTTATACTAGTCCTTGTGGACACCCAATCTTTGCCACTAAGTTATAAGACCAACAGTCTTGGAAGGAACTTGGTTTAGTAGTAGTGTTGCAGTTTCTAAAACAAGACCCCAAAATGAATGAGGTAGATCTGTGTTTGGAATCATTGATCGGACCATATCTAATAATGTTTGATTTCTCCTTTCGAAGACCTCATTATGCTGTGGAGTTCCCGGAGGAGTCCACTGGGAAACAATGCCATTTTCTCTCAAGTAATCTTGAAATTTTTTGCTTAAGTATTCACCACCTCGGTCAGACCTTAGTGACTTAATACTTTTAATAAGCTGGTTTTCTACTTCAGCTTTGAAGTCTTTGAATTTCTCAAAGGCTTCAGATTTGTACCACATAAGGTACACATACCCATATCGCGAGTGATCATCGATAAAGGTAATGAAGTAGGAGAATCCAACTCTAGTGGTGACTGACATTGGTCCGCATACATCAGAGTGTATGAGTTCTAATGTCTCAGTTGCACGCTGTCTTTTACCTTTGAAGGGTAATTTGGTCATTTTACCAAGTAAACAAGACTCACAAGTTCAATTAGGTTCATATTTTAGGGGTCTGAAATACCCATCCTTGTGTAGCTTAGTTAATCTTGTTTCATTGATATGACCTAAATGACTATGCCATAGAAGTGATTCATTGAGATTATTCGAGTTAACGTATATATTAGAGGTTGAACATTCTTTGTTAGTTTGTAAGAGATAAATACCATTATTCAAAATACCATTTCTATATTTTATTTCATTGAAATAAATAGAACATTCATTACAACTTATTAGGCATGAAAAGCCTTTATTACATAACGAATAAGATGAAATGATGTTCTTTACTAGAGAAGGTACATAAACACAATCTTCTAAGTCTAAAACTAAACCATTCGGCAAAACTAATGAATAAGTCCCCACGAACAATGCAGCCAGCTTTGCTTCATTACCCATACGTAAGTCAACCTCCCCATGATGGAGTCTCCTACTGTTTCTCAGGCCCTGCACATTGTTACACAAGTGAGTCCCACAACCGATGTCAAGCACCCAAGTAGAAGGTTTAGAGTTTTGAGAATATAGTTCAATCATATACAACATACCTAAAGCATTGGGCTTCTTGGCCTCTTGGGCTTCCCCAGCTTCCTTGGCTTTCAAGGATCTGCATTCTTTCTTCCAATGACCCTTCTTTCCACAAAAGAAACATTTCCCCTTTCCTTTTTTCTTCTCCACCTTACCATTGGACTTTAGGTGATCTGGAGCCTTGGCCTTGCCCTTATTTTTCTTTAGGCCTCGTGGCTTTAGTTCTGTACCCGTAAGCTTGACGGAGGTTTTAAGCTCCGGTTTCAAGTCCTTCTCTGCTTGCTTTATCAGATTGTGCAATTCTGCTAAAGTAGTTTTTTTATCAGACAGATGAAACTGCATAATAAAGTTAGATAATTCTTTTGGTAAGGACTGAAGAATTGGATACTGACATATCTCATGATCCATGATGAAATATTTGTGAAATATTTTAACCTATCTATTAAGAGAGAATGTTAAAATTAGGAATATGTTGTTCATTAATGTTTCATAATAACATTGGCTTTTAATATTATGAATTTGCTCCCACTCAATTGTTTTAAAATTTTAAGCAAATCGCATCAACCCCAATATGATGGATTTCTTGTGGGCAAGGATCCCATTATCATCATTTTATAACTCCAACTAGGGCCGATCATTATAAAATACGATAATTAGGTAGGTTCCCAACCAATTTATGATATAAATCACAATTCCTTGATCATTGGGTTGGGCAATCGAACATGCCTTATCTTATACTAGTCCTTGTGGACACCCAATCTTTGCCACTAAGTTATAAGACCACGCCTAAGGGTCGTTGCGTCTTATGACTCAGAAAAGTCAAACAATTGTCAATAGTACGATTTAGGGACAAATTGGTATTGGTCAGTCTGGTAAAGCCTAGTCCTGCCAATACGGTTTAAGCTCTTTAGGTCTATACTTTACAATGGGAGGCAAATTTTAGACTTAAATTATTATTGAGGACTTTAGCAAGTTTAAGTGAATAACTGTCAAATGGATTCCTCCATTGAAAATTCCCCAGAGAGAGGGTGGAGCAAACTCTCTTAAATACCCTGACCTCTTAGGCTCTTATCGCATTGGTGACATGAATAAACAGTAGATCCTCCAAATTACTCCAACACTTTAAATATGCTTTAAGGTAAGCTTTGAGTAAATGATTATCTAGATGTCTTCACAGCTTTTCCTTTTGGCTATAAAAAGATAGTGAGTGAAGGAAGACACCAAATCATTATCTAACTCTAGTAATACCTATGGTTAAATTAACTTTAGTTTGGAAAGTTTTATTAATGCCTTGGTCCCACCCCACTTGTATCTTTTATAATGTCTTATATTATAAACAAGTGATTTATATTTATTAGCCTTAAATGTAATGAATCTCTAAGTTCATCACGGAATAATTACTTAGCTAATGGATAAGCAATACATTCTCTATTTCTTAGAAAGTCTCTAGATGATTGCACACTAAAATAATCATGTCAATTCTAATCATACATAGAATTATCAAGCATATGAATTTTAATATGTTGGAATTATTTTAGGCATTAAATAATTTTGATTAATATTTAATTATGATATTGCATTTTATTTTATTCAAATAAATTTACTAATCACATTTTTATGGAGACGCGTGAACTTTAAATGCAATTTCACAATTCAAATCTTAACAAAATCATGTAAAACTTGTGCCTAAAATTACGTTCAGGGTGTTAGCTTTCCAACGAGCTTTTAAACACCCAATGTCGAGTTCAAATGAGTGAGAACTAAACAAAACAAAAACGGCGCGCTGATACCACTGTTGGGAAGCGGCCGCGAGTGCACAGCGGAAAATTGAAATAATGAAATTATGATGCCGCTTTCCCTTTACCCAATACCCATTTGTTTTGATTATCCTACAAGCCTAGGCATGTTACTATATATTCTAAGCATAAAACTCATAAAACATGCAAATAACATAAACCTAAACATGCTAACTATCATAAGAACTCTAATTAAAATAAAGAAAGAAAAAGACTTACTTGAACCGTACACTCCTCCAGTCCTCCCTAAAATCTACAAGCTTTTCTCAAACTCAACAAACTCTTCCACGTTCCAAAGAGCCACCAAGTGTGTGGCCTCCAAAGATGCACACACCAAAGCCAAAACTCAATGGCAAGACTACGCCTTGAGTGCACGGGTATTTTGCCCTTGGTGCTAGCCTAGGCAAAAACCACAAAACTTTTAAATCGAGGTTCCTCCAGTCAATTAGACTTAAGGATCCTCAAAATCAGTGGCTTACTCTTAAACTTTAGAGTTGCTCACTTATATAAACCCAAGATTTGAAAGGTTGGGTGCAAAAATTTGTGAAGAATTCTTTGGGTTTATATAGTGCTCCAAAGACAACAAAATTAATTAAGAATCCGATGTGGGATAAAAGCCAATTTAATCTTAGCCATTGGATCTTAATTTAGGGGTTTAATGAGATTATAAAACCCTAATAAGAGTTTGGGCCGAATTGGAATTCAAAACAATAACAAAAATAAAAAAAAATAAAAATTTACGATTCACGCGGTACTATTCACATGTTACTAATCACGTGAATAGTAATTTTTTAATCTATTTATTCCAATTCCCAAAGTGCCCATATCGTTATTCACCAATCCCTAAGCCACTATGGAACCTCATAAATGATATGTTCAATAATTAAACACATTGAACCATTTATGGACAATTCCTACAGCAATCTTATATGTTGTTAAATATGTACTGTGCACTGTTAACCATTGATTTCGACTTTGTTGTGTGTGACCATTTGGGTTCCCATCAAGTTGGACATGAAATGAATCGTGATAATTTAATCGAACATAAATTATCCTCCGATCAGATGGTCGTTCGATTTCAATGTCCAAGGTTGACATCTAGCAACATGCCAAGGCCCCCAAATGAGAAGGAAAGATATATATATACATTTTGTATGCGATTTACATATGATACGGTCCCTCGCCTCACTGTATCCCCACCTATTGACCTAGGGTACGGAAAGTGTCTACCTATATGGTCAAAGGTATGATGTTGATAGTGTCATGAATCGTGTTAACCCATGAATCTCACATGATTCTTCCGTTGTGGCCACAGTCTCAAGCACTGATCACACATATCAACCCGCGAACTGAAATACTACTCTTATAATAAAATATTATCCGAGAGAGTGGCGATTCTCTGTTGTGTCTTTACAAACTTCATGTGTTTCAACAAATGACCCAATCATACCCTTATGACCGGATCTTTTGAACCGCGGAAGGAGAATGTCAAAGTTATTTGATCCACACATAAGATTGTAAAGACCTCAAGTCTAAGAACTAGTCATATAATCGATACATGAAAGGTCTCACAGACACATGGGATAAACACTCCATATGAAAACTTTCGGCGGTCAGTTCGATGGACAAGAGCAACTCATGCATCCATGTGATACACCAAGCGGACGGATCTCCGCTAGTAGCCTATGAGATCGGCTATCCCGCTTAAAGGCGGATTATATCATCATGCTAGTCTCTCCGCTTTGTGAACGCTCTGATTATTCACAAAACTATGACTAGGAACATTTAAGAGTAATGATTCTCATAAGGCATGGAAGCCATCGTCTTATTACTCCAAGGGCTTTATTACAGTGTTGATGATTCATATAAGTTATGTAAGACACGTATAATAAAGATTTCCATTTTATTATTAATTAATGAAAATATTACAAATACATGTACATATAGCCCATCCACAAGTTGGGTATAGAGCATATCCCTAACATAATGTAATGGATTGAAAGGCGTCTATGCGTCAGGGATAAGCTTCCCATCCAATCTTCTTATAAATTGGCAAACAAGGTCTTTTAGAGTCAGATTCCCAAGACTTAATTGTTGTCTTTCTTTACGGAATTGTGCATATAACATGCGAATTCATGATACACATATCCACTGGGATGCGTATCAAGAGTTTTACATATGTCATCCAAAGACTCCTTACTCAAGCCATCCCTAATGAAATTAATCTCATCTTCGCAGTTATCAGACACCATTCCTAAAGATTAATAACGAGTATCACAAAATATACGAGCACATTTATAACAAACGCATATTCTTTTGGCTCTTCTCTTTTTAGCATATATGATTATTCCTAAACCAGGCAGATGTGAAATAAAAGAGTCAAAGGACTCACCTGCCAATCAGACTCGTGCTTCAATAGTCCAATGAATGTCAGTAGACGTACCTTTGATCATCAGTAGTCTCATCCGCTCCAAGCGAGCTTTGTAAACTTTCATCAGAGAATTTTGAGGGAGATAAGGAAATTACTTGTGAAGATTTATGAGAGCACTTCCATCTTGAAATGACTTAACCTGTAAAAACTAAACACTCAAAAATTAAAAGACACTAAATCAAAATATATACAAAAATTTCATGGGTTGCCTCCCAGCTAGCGCTAAGTTTAATGTCGTCAGCTAGACATGATTTCCCGAACGTTAGGCTGGATCTGAAAGTGTGACACTTTCTTTTTGTCCCTCAAATGATTCTCCCCAGTAGTGCTTGACACGCTGGCTGTTAACCTTGAATCTATTGTTGGATTCGTGATCATGTAACTCAATGGCTCTATCTAGTAAGACCTTGGTGATTAAGAATGGACCTGACCACCGTGATTTTGGCTTCCATGGGAAGAATTTCAAGCATGACTTGTTTAACAGTACCCTCTGCCCTGGTTCCAATTGTATGCGCACTAACTTCTCATCATGTTTCTTTCTGGCATTTTCTTTGTATAATTTGGCATTCTCAAAAGGCTGAATGTGAAATTCCTCCAATTCGTTGTGCTGGTGGAACTGTTTCTCTTATGTTGCTTGTAGTACAAGAATTGGCTTCTTCAGTACGCAATACGCGTTATCTTCCGGCTCCACATGTAATTGACATGTTTTAAGTTTGTCAGTAGAACTTTGCATTGCATTGGAGTTCTTGATGGTACTATTTATCACATCAAGTCTGAAAAATTCCTCATTCTTTTCATCATCTGGGAAACTCATGGCCTTGAAAACATTGAATGTTACTTCTTGGTCTTGTACCCTCATGGTTAGTTCTCATTCCTATACATCAATAATGGTTCGACCAGTAGCCATGAATGGTCTCCCGAGGATGATCGACACATTTTCTTCTTCCTCCATATCAAGGAAAATAAAATCTGCTCGGAAGATGAATTGTCAACTTTGACTAGCACATCTTCAATGACACCCCTCGGAAATACGAGCGTTCTATCAGCAAGTTATAGAGAGACTGAGGTAGGCATTGTTTCTCCAATTTGCAGTTTCCTATAAATAGAAAAAGGCATTAAGTTAACACTTGCACCTAAGTGTAGGCACTGCATTTTTACATAAGACACGATGATGAGCCTCGTATGAAGGCACTACCCTTTAAGTTGCGTAAGTTGCGGGAAACGGACGTCGGAAGGGAAAATTGAATACCTTGCTAGATTTCATTCGTTTGCTTAGCCTCAGGTTCGCTCGATTAATCTCTGTTCTAACTGTTAGACACGGCCCAAAAGTCCCTGCATCCCACACCAAGCCACATGCCCAAGTTCACACGCCCAAGCCCACCAAAAAGCCATCCCACACGCCCACAAGCCTCCAAGACCAATCCAAAATAATTAAAACATTAAACACATGTTAAAATCCAAACAAATCACCTTCCTAATTTAAATAAATCTCCTTCCTAAATTAAATAAATCAAATCAAATCGCCTTTCTAAATTAAATAAATCAAATCAAATCTCTTAAATCATTTTCCTAAACTAAAACAAATCACCTTCCTAAACTGAATAGACCTTCTCATTATAACACCCTAATTGAAGATACCCCCTTGATTGCATGATTTATTTCCTTCCCATGCAAGGAAAACCCAAGCCCACTCCTATAAAAAGAGACATAAACCAAACCTTAAGACCCCTAGCTAGCACATTCACGCCTAAGACACAAAGAGAATAGCCTCCCTATTGCCGTGAATCACAGCCCCCAATACAACCCTGCATTGCAGAAAAAACAGCCCCCATACAGCCCTCCATCACCGAAAACAGCAGCCCCTATACAGCTATCAATCACCAAAAATCACAGCCCCAAACACACCCTAACCACCGCAGAACAGCAGCCCTAAAACCCCTCAAATTACCACCGAAAATAGTCCCCAAAAAATCCCCATGCATTACCGCAAAAACAGCAACCAGAACAGTCCCATAAACCACAGAAAAAACTACAACCAAAACAGTCCCCAAAACAGCCCCAAATTACCGCAAACAGTAACAAAAAACAATGACCAGAAACAGCAACAAAAACCGAGAAAAACAGCAGCCCAAAATAGTGAAGCAACGAAGGAAAGTATTGAACTAGTGAACCGGAGGAGTTGCGGAGCATTAACCCTCCGACGGCCGCGTAACGCACTTCCAAGAGGCGACTTAAAAGGTAAGACCTGAGGGCACCCTTTTATTTACTCTCGTTCATCTCTTTCAATTATTTATTAATATTCATCCGCATGCGTATTGTTGGTTTATGTATGTTATTGTTGTTGGATGAATGATTTTGTGCCATCTCTCGTGGAATATCAGATGGAAACCCAGACGTAAATTAAGTAGCCGAATCCGAATGGACGGTAGTACGGTCTGAACTTGGGATACAACTCCACGTACTACTTGGGAAACGAACATATTTCGTTTTGTCTAATCTTATGTTTATCTATGGTTCATCAGAAATCGCACGTTATTTCCATGCATGATTTAGTTATTTCTTTCGCGTTAGGAACTTAATTGTATCTCTTCAATGTTTATGTTTAGACAATCATTATTTATTTATATTTCTGCATTTATCAAATTAATATGTTCATGAGATTGTGTGCTTGCTTTCATTTTATTTACTTCTGTGCATGCAAACTTAGATGTAGGTTTTACTCCTATGTATGCAAACTTAGATATAGGTTGTATGCAAAGTTAGATATAGGTTGTATGCAAACTTAGATATAGGTTATTCTTGCATGTGTATGTTGCGTAGACTTGGTTATATTATTGCACGAATCCATTCATTACAAGTGGCATAAGTAAGGGACCATTCCGAACCCAACTGTTTGAGGTCTTCCCTTGTAAAGGGTGAGTGCGGCCTTAAATCATTTCCCAATTCACGCTGGGTGGCGACTCCTTTATTCTCCGGTTTAGTCCCTCGCGGGCTACTCTGTACTCCTGACCGGGCCGCGAGCCTGGAACATCGTCGTCAATTTATGTGTCCTACAGTCTGGCGACTCCACTGGGGATAGAGAATCGGCCCCGAAATAATGTCTTGTAATGTTTTTGATCTCTGCTTTTGTTAACCATGTCTACAAGTAGGTTGGGACCAAGGAGTTTAACCTAAGGCATTGTTAGAGCTAGGTAATGGTTTGGTGTCTCCCTTCATTCACTACCCTTCATAGCTGAAAGGAAAAGTTGTGAAGGCACCTAGATAATCAATTACTCGAAGCTTAAAATGATGGACTAATTTGGAGGACCTATTGTTTATTCCTGTCACCAAGGCGATAAGATCCTAAAAGGCAAGGATATTTAAGAGAGTTCGCTCCACCCTCCCTATGGGAATGTTCAATAAGAAATCCATCTGACAGTCATTCATGTATCATCACTCGTTGGCACGTACCTTAGGGTACAAAAAAGGTGCGCTCACTCGGTCGCTCGAAACCTTGAGTGAGGAGACCTAGTTGTGGGCAATCCTTCACCAGCGGGAGCCTCTGTCTACACTCCCGTAAACCAAGATATGTATCATAGTTGTATGACCAATAGAAACCATCCCTTTATGCTTGTGTTTGGGACTATCATCATTTGGATTCAGTTGGACCTTTCGTCATGAGCTGTGAACTTGTTGGGCAATTTAAACTGGGACGAGTTTGTGTCTTATGACAATTAGGCCAAAAGCTTCTAAAATGACGATGGGCCATTTTGTGTTTGGGCCCCTTATCATTTGAAGTTGCTTAGCCACATTATCGTAAAAGTGTAAACTTGTTGGGCCTTTCTCAATTGGGATAAGTTTTCACCTCGCAATAGTATGGTTGAATGCTTTGAAATGATAATGGGCCAACTCGTATGAAAACCATAACGGGCTTATATATTCCATGCATCGCAAGCATACATGCTGACTTAAAAGTTTTAAAAGCCACCATAGATACATGTTGGGTTAGGGAAGAGGGAAGACTTTTCAAAAGGCCGTTAGCGAACATGAGCGAGTCAGAGAACGAGGGATCTCGTATGGATCAGCTGGAGACTAGTCTCACTAAGCTTACTGAGCAGTTGCAATCTTTGATCACCGCTATGGCGAATATGGTTGTGCCCCGCACTGGGGGAGGCTCTGAGAATGTGAGGCGTGAAGAGCCTCTGAACAGGTTAAGTGATGAGATCCATGTTTTTTATGATGATGTGGCTGAGTATGCCGCATGAAGGATAGCCGGGTCTCAGACGGAGTAGCAGAAACTCAGGGATCAGGTAGAGTCAGTTACTCGCAAGATGAGGGGTAAGCATGAAGATTTGCTAGACTACGAGGCGATGATTTTTGAGGAGCAGTTGCCGTCTCAATTCAAGATGCCCGACATAGCCAAGTTCAACGGAAACAAGGATCCGAGGGTCCACCTTCGACAATATATTTTTGTGATGAGTTCGATAAGTCTGTCGAAGCGTCAGGTTCAGAAGATGTTCGGGATGTCGCTCGAAGGGGCACCCGTGGTATGGTATCATGGCCTTGAGATGAATGTCAAGGATGATGGGAGGGCATTGGCGGAGGCCTTTCTGAATCAGTATGTCACAGATTTAGAGATCGACTTGTCGCTTCGCGACTTGGAGAATACCAAACAGAAGCCGGATGAGAGCTTCAAGGATTATGTGGATCGCTGGAGAAGCCAGCTTCTGAAGATACAAACTCGACCCTTGGAGAAGGATCATATCAAGATGATCATCAAGGGCACCAAACCCTCTATTTATGGCAAACTGTGGAGGATGACCTATATTATTACTAATTTTCGACAGTTGAGGGAGACTTTCATGGACATTCAGGAGGAAGAAGCTGAGAATAGGAAGTTTTATGGCCTGGACAGGAGGACCATCAGGGGACCATCGGGAACCAAGCCTGTTTCTGCCGAAGTTGCCGCCATCAGAAACCGGCATTTTTCTAACCTAGGTAGGCCTTTGTCTAAGGTGCTTGAGAAGTTGACGAGACAAGGACTCCTAAAACCCTTAGAAGCTAAACTACTTCCACACCCTCCGCCATCACATCTTAACTTGAACCTTTACTATTACTACCACCAGCAAAAAGGCCATGACACCGACAGATGTGCCCGCCTCAGACATGAAATCCAAGACCTCATAGACTCATACAAAATACCTGACCCAGAAAAAGAGCAACCCAACACACACAGAAAGCTCCTACCTAACTATCACTCTGTCCCACCACCTACCTACATTATTAGCTCCGGCCTACCTAAAAACCTTGTCCTCGAAACCTTTGACCACCAAGCCTTTTGCCTGGGGATTTGGGATAGCAGTAGTGAGGATGAAACAGAGCAGGGGAAGAATTTATGGGAGGACATCTCAACCAGTGTTGAAGATAAGGTGAAAGGAATGACACGAAGTGGGCATTTTTACAGTGAAACAGTGGAGAAAGGCATGGAAGTGTTGGAAAAAGGTAGAGAAGTGGCAGAGAACGTGGATAATACTGAATGAGATGTAGTGTTGCGTCAGTTGAAGAAACACGAGCACAAGTAAGCACCTGGGAGTTGTTGTGTGCATCTCAGGAGCATAGGCGTGCCATGGTTGAGGCCTTGAGCAAGATAATAGTATTGGAAGATGCCAACCCTACAATGTTTATAGGATCGGTGCAGAAGGAAGCTTTGCAGGTGATAACCTTTTTCGAAGGAGAAACCTTGCCTATGGCAAAGAGGTTGACGTTCGGAGTAACCAACAACATGGCCGAATATGAAGCATCCGCCTTCGGACTGACGGCATTGATAACCTTGAAGGCTAACAATGTGGAGGTCTACGGAGACTCGATATTGGTAGTTCGACAAATGCAAGGAGAATGGGAATTGAAGGAAAAACGGTTGGAACCCTACCTATTCCACCTCAGGAATTTGGCACCGGCCCTCCCCGATTGTAAATTCCAGTATTTGCCGCGGGAAGAGAATAAAATGGCAGACGCGTTGGCTACCCTGGCCGCAACTTGGGAAAATCCAGAAAAGTTGGTGATGAGACCTCTAGTGTTGACAATAGCAAGCAGACATGTTTACGAGATATAAAGGGTCTTGGAAGTAGAGGTCTACGATGGGAAACCTTGGTACTATGAAATTCAGCGATACTTAGAATGCGGGGAACTTCCAAAAAAAGCAAGCAGAAAGGACATGATAGCCATTCAGAAGTTGGCTTCTCAATATGTGAGTTTGAAGGGAGAACTATACAAGAGACAAGCGAATGGCATCCAGCTGAAGTGTTTAAGAAAAGAAGAGGCTCAGAAGGCAATGGAAGAAGTACATGCCAGAGTATTTGGACCGCACATGAACAGATTGAATTTGTCTCGCAGGATAACAAGACAAGGCTTTTACAGGTCGACTGATGAGCGAAAAATATATCAATATTTATCGCCCCTTTAACTTAATATTTTGTTTAGTTTCTCGGGTTGATAAACGTTTTGATGTGTTTAGTTTATTTTCCAGATAAAATAATATCGGATCTCAATGAAATCATTTAGGATGAAATATGGGTCAAATAAGGGCAATTATTGGACTTGATATTTTAATTTTGGAGATTGAAAACTTGAAATGGCGTTTTTGACGAAGTGCAGTTTTGGAAATTCCAGTTTTGCGCATCTGTCGTATTTTGGGCATAACTATTTACTCTGATATCGGATTGAGCTGATTCAAGTTCCATATTAAAGAAGACTTAAAGATCTACAGCTTTGAAAATTAATTTCAAATTCTGACAATTTTATGCCCGAAATTGATGAACCATCCAGAAGTGTGTTGTGTGTAATTATTAAAGTCACTTTCAATCATTTTCAAAGCAAAAAATAAATTAATAAATAAATAATAAAAATTATCAAATCATCACCAAACATGATAAGAGATTAGTGGAGCAATTAATAATGGATTTGTGGAGCAATTAGTCGAGCAATTAATAATTGATTTGGTGGATGATTGATGGAGGCAAAATTTTGCCTATAAATACCAAGTCATTTCATTTGTAAAATTCATACTTTCTTCTAAGGAATTCCTTAAGAATACTAAGAAGATTGTATCTTGTTTGTTTATTTACAGCTTTCAGTAATTAATTTCCGCTTTCGTACTTTCTTTTCTTTACTTTTCAGTTTTTACTTTCCGCAATTTACTTTTACGCACAGTACTTTTCTTTCTTTAATTTTCAGTTTTTACTTTTCAGTAATTTACTTTCAGCATTTACTTTTCAGCAATTTACTTTCAGCAATTTACTTTTCAGCAATTTACTTTCAATAATTTACTTTCAGCATTTTATTTTCAGTATTTAATTTCAACATTTACTTTCAGCATTTACTTTTGTATTTAATTTTCAGTATTTAATTTTCAGTATTATACTTTATGTCTTTTATTTTATTTAAGTTTTTTTTACTACCCGTAAATATGTGTCGTAACTAAGCCAGTTATCTGGGGTTGTGATGAAATCCAATATCACCGGTTTAGAAGGGGTTAGATTATAGCTTGGATAATATAAAGATTTATTTATTGAGTCTTAATCTTAATGCTTTTTCATTAACTGGCCATTAATAAAATTGAACTGGGAAACTTAAAATGAACTAGACATAGGGATTTTAAGTTTAAGACCTTAGACTCAATAGTCCACGATCTTCATTGAGGATAGATAACCCTTTAATAGATTTCCTTACAGGATAGACATATACCTGTCGGGCGGGGGTAGCCATAATTGGAACTTAAACTTAATGAATCCAGATAATTTGGTTGACATAGACATATGGTTCAATTGGGTTAAACTGGGTATTTGTGTTTGACCATCGACTGAGGCTTACACATAATTTAGTGTTCCAGGTTAATAAATCAATATATTACCCAACTTTAAGATAACCACTTCATCTTTAAAATGATATTGGAAGAAATCACAACCCTAGATAATTTTTAATATTGAATTTTCTTAAAACCTAATTTCAAACCATTTTATTTACTTGTTTTTAAATTTAGAATCGTCACCATTTCAAATCAATCAAACAACTTGTTAGATACTAGTAATCATTTGACCTCATAAAATTAATAGATTAGATATTAAGTCCTCGTGGGATCGATATTTTTATACTACTTGAACGATACGTGCGCTTGCGTTATACGTGTGTGTTTACTCCGGTCAAGTTTTTGGCGCCGTTGCCGGGGACTTATTTATCTTTCACTATTAATTTTGGGGTTAGATACGTTACTTGTATCTAATTTCTTTTTACTTATTGTTTTGGTTTTCTTGTGTTTCAGGTTCTCAGAAACTACATGAGACGAACCAGAAGCTTTGAACTCCGATCGCTTGACCCAGAAATTGAAAGAACCATCAGACAGTTGAGAATGGAAAGGCGAGAAGGCCAAGAAGCTTTAGTCAACATGGAACCTGAACCGTTAGAGGTTGCAGCACCAATTCCAATTCGAGACAGAACAATTCCGGTGGTTGACAGACTCATTTCATGTATTGTACTTCCTCCTTTACCAGCAAATACGTGTGACATCAAAACATGCATTCAGATGATTCAGCAGTCAGTTCAGTTCGGGGGGAAGGCAACTGAAGATCCTAATGCCCACATCAGTAACTTCCTGGAAGTTTGCGGCACTTTCAACTATAACAGAGCATCAGAAGAAGCAATGAGACTGCGTGTTTTCCCATACTCCTTGAAGGACAGAGCTAAAGCTTGGCTACATTCACTACCAGCAGGTTCTATCACAACTTGGAACATTTTAGCCACCAAATTTCTTGCAAAGTACTTTCTACCAGCCAGATGCAGAAAGCTGAGGAATGACATCACATCCTTTGTACTACAAGATTCAGAATCCCTCTGCGAATCTTGGGAAAGGTACAAAGATTTGCTCCGGAAATGTCATCACCATGAGATTCCAAAATGGCTTCAAGTCCAAACATTCTATAATGGACTTTCTAGAATAATGAGAACCACAATCGATGCTGCTGCTGGAGGAGCTTTAATGGCAAAATGATAAGATGAAGCTTGGGACCTAATCGAAGAAATGGCCAAAAATAATTCTTTATGGCCAATAGAAAGGAGCATGATCCAAAGAATTGCAGGAATTTATTAAGTTGGAGCCAACACAGCACTGAATTCCAAGCTGGATGTGATTTGCAAAAATCTGGAAACTCTTAACATAAAAGTTAATGGTGGATCCACAAGTTCACCATTTGGAGGAGCACCTAAGTCAGAATCTTTCAACCAACATAAAGAAACGGTGAATTATGTCAATAATTTCAACAGACAGGGGAACAATCCATATTCCAACACCTACTACCCAGGGTGGAGTAATCATCCCAATTTCGCATGGAGCAACAATTCAGGGCAAATGAACAATCCACCACCCGGATTCCAACAACAGAACAAAAGCTAGGAACAGGCAAATGAACCAGGAATAACAGAATTGTTGACCCACTTGAAAAAGATAGAAGCAAAACACGACTCTCAAGCAGCAAGATATGATGCTATGTTTCAATCTCAAGCAGCAAGATATGATGTTATGATTCAATCCCAAGCAGCATTAATTCAAAGTCAATCAGCTTCTATTAAAGCACTGGAGAATCAAATTGGACAACTGGCGAATGCTCAGAGTTACAGACCGCCATGTTGAGTTTCAATCAAGTCCCAAGATCATAAATCATGCATAAAAACGAGTTGAATACAACCAAGGAGTAAGGCGGAATACATACTCACATTGATGGGTTTGATGCTAGGAAGAACAAGATGTGTTTTCCTCCTTGTTGGTGCTCGGTTTGGCCTCCTGTGAACTGCTGGACTACTCGGTTTTGGGCTGTGAAATTCCTCCAAGATTCGGCCATGGGAGACTCTATGGAAGCTCAAAGCTTCAAGCTCCAAAAATAAATCCAAGCTCACAAATTCATTTCCCTATCACCATAATATAACCCATGTGTGTGCTAGCACTACTCTTCTTCATTTGCTTCTCAAAATTTCGGTCAAACTAGAATTTTGTGAAGAAATCGGCTTGAAGCCGTGAGAGGGAGAAGAGAGAAAGATGAAGGGTTTTGGCTCCAAAAGCCTAAAACCGTGAATCACATGTGAAGAGAGAGAGAGTTATTCTTTTGTATATCATTTTATCTTTTTTTTACCAAGTAATATAAATAAAATATATACAAAACTATTAATTAAAAAAGTCAAAAGCAAAAGTAAAAAGCTTTCAACTTTTCACCCATCACTTCTACTTTTTACATCAAGTCACTTCACTTTAATAAAGTGACAACATATCATATCACATCACTCAAAGTGACAAGTGATTTGACAATTGACGCGACTAACGATTTGACGCTTGATGCGACTTGCGTACCGCACTCGAATTCGAAATGCGAATGCGTTCGCAATCACTCTCGGGCTCGGGTTCGCTAATTCCAAATTAACGAATTTTCCGTCGCGTCGTAATTAAATGATTACGCATAGCGAAATCACTATTCACGTCGCTAACGAATTAATTCTAAATTAATTCGTTCGCCCGAATTAAAATCTAATTTTAATTCCGCGTCGAAATCCAATTTCTTATAATATATCGAATATATTATTTTATCGATTAATTCCAAATTAATCGTTCTCTCTCTTTAATTAATATTTTATCCGAGATAAAATATCTCCGTAATTAATCCTAGATTAATTTCTTTTCTAGAAATTAATCTCTCTCTACTAATTAATCCCAGATTAATTAAAGTGCGAGTCATACATCATCGGTGAATCTTCAGGAAGCGACCCATGAGATCTCCGGATATGTTGGCAGTAAATACGGTCGTCGGACTATCCGAACACGTAAGTACCTTGTACTACGTTTATACCGATTTACAAGACAAGGTTGGCTTCTAGCAAAGCGCCATGCCTACCCAATTCTCCAGAAATATTCTTACAGGAATATATAGATCTGTATCAAGCGTAGTATACCGTAGTATTGTGTATATCGGCCCAGTATCGGATAGTCACGTGCTAGGGGGGGGATAAGTGTCTGCCCCGTCCGAAGCACATGTCGGATGTCTGGTAACTAGTCTCTATAATCGGATATACATGACCTTGTCATAATATCCCGATGGCCGCGCAGCACTTAAGAGCACTAATACCGTATCCTGCGTGACATCATCTCCAATATGACTGAAGTGATACTTCCGTCTTGACATCACACCCATACACTACGACTCTCTGATAAACCCAGAAGTGGTGTACGCAGAACCGGTTAAAGCCCTGTACCACCAAGACCAAAGTCTACCGATTATCGCAAGTATTAGCGATGTAAGTCTCAGGTTAAGACTATACACACCTACCCTGATTTCGGCCTCCCATAGACACATAGTCATAATACCAATGGGATTCCGAGGGGTCTATCCAGAGCGAAGCTGTTTCCCGTACCATCGGTGAAACACACCTCCTATCGCACTTGCATAAGTATCCAATACTTATATATATGAGAACTATGCCGTTGTGCCCTCACAACGCGCACAAGTGCAATACTAGCCTATTCCGCATTATCGATGTCCTGTCTCGATAATACTCCGGCTAGGGATATTTAATGATTAATCCTTCGTGGACTGATACTGTCTCATATCATTCTCAATCCAGGAACTAATCATATGGACCTCTCTTCATTTATATATCTATGGTGATCTAATCACAAATGATGAGAGTGCAATTTCCTTGTCACATAGTTAATTTGTACAACAACACCGTGATCTGTACAAATAGTGACGCTATGGGTCATATTATCCAACAATCTCCCACTTGGCACATAGCCAGTCACTCAAGTGTCTAACACCCGAACTATGTACGGTTCGCTCAAATTGCTGAGAAACGATTTTCGTCAGCGGATTTGCTTAATTATCTTCTGACGCGATTTATACGATCATCACATCACCACGATGTATGATCCGAACGAATCAGATGATATAGAAGTATATATCTGGATCGTCGATGAGACCTTTAATTCCTTAGCCTGTGCTGACGCCTAGCTCAGCTGCTAAAAGAACTATATCTAATCTAATTAGATTTATTTTCGATCCAAATGGCTTCTATTGCTGCCTCAGCTGCAGCAATAATCCGCATTTGTTGTTATTCGGCAACAGTTATCTTGCTCGGAATATTTCCAGCTCACTGTCCCTTGTTCAAACTTTTATAGTACCACAGTATTTACCGGTTTGGAAACTTGCAGCAGTGATCCTAGTCACTTCAAGTTCTCCTACTCCATAGTTTAAGACAACATCTTTAGTTCTCTAATACTAACAGATGTTCTTAATCTTCAATCCAGTGACTATCACTTGGATTGACCCGATTGTGACTCCATATGCTCAAAGCGTATGAGACACCATATCAAGTACATTTTAAATGTACAATTTCCAGAGAGTGTTAACAACTCCAAATCTATCCCAGTAGATCTTTATTCCTTGAATAAAGGTTGTTACTCCCCAGAATTTATACGGAGAATTTCTTATGAAAGCCAAGCTTTCACCGATTGCTTATGGGAATTTCATTATCAGTGTCAGTGCCCTCCCACTAACCTCCTTATATACACAAGAATTATTTCGTTTTGAATTAAATCATAAACCATTATGATTATTTCAAAACGATAATTCCAAGAACCTTATGCTTGCTTCAATCCAAACATGGATCGAATAACCTGCAAACCTTGTTTGTCGGTTTACAAAATCGTCAGGATGTTGTAAGCATCCTCCAAAAGGTTTCCTTTTCAGGAAAGCGATTTTGATCTGCAACTGACACATTTCATAAATGAAATATGCAGTTATCAACAAGCATCTTCAAAATGGATTTACCATGGCAACAGGTAAAAGGTTGAATCCGTTATTAACACAATGTTGATAACGATACCTTTCCGTCAAAAGCCCAGCTTTGTACGTTGGTATGTTGCCTTCCATGTATGTCTTCCTTGAAGACGTTAATGTACCAATAGGCACAATGCCTTGTGGTACAACAACTAGTATCCAAATAGTTGTTATACATGGAATCCATTTCGGACTCATGGCACTTTGCCATAATAGGGAGTCGATACCTCGTATCACTTCCTCAAAACGTAGTCGGTGGTATACCTTCATAAGATTGACATCTTTATGAGGTTAGATCAGAAACCCATACCCTAGGTTGTTTTCTGACTCTATCCGATCTACTCAGTTCTTGTGTATTCGAAGATTAATGGTACAGATTCATCATTGATGAACTATTTGTGTTCCATTAAGGACTTCGTGCCTTGAACAGTATTACTACTCGATTTTCATCGAGTATCACTATCCTCCCACTGACCACTGCATATCGGTATTCCTCTCAGGAAAAACCGCATGGTGAGCAACAATCACATTGTTCTCATGTGAGATTTATAAGTACTATACTTATGGTTTCCCTTAGGATAACCTATATTGGCACTTATCCAATTGGGTCCTTAGTTTGGTATCATCCAAACGTTATGCCTGGCATACCCAAATTATCAGGAATGAGAAACCCTCGTTTCTTTCCCGTTCATATCCTAATATGAATCTGTCAAACAGATTATATGGAACCTTATTCTAAATAAGTTATTGCACTGTTAAAACTTATCCATTGAAGGAAATGGTAGCTCAGAGCGACTCATGATTAGCCTTATCATGTCTAACATGATTCGGTTAATCCGTTCGGACACACCGTCACTTTGACGTGTTCCGGAGGAGTCCTCATTTGAAAGAATACTATACTCTTTCAAGTATATAAGAAACTTATTGCTTAAGTATTTTCCATTACGGTCTTACCGTGACGGTATAATACTATAGCCGATCTGTTTGTCTATTTCGTGTCGAAACTCTAAAAGTTTCCGATTTGTGTTCTTCAAAAGAAACACATAACCATAACGTGATGCCACATCCGTTAAGGGTCACGAAATATTCATGTTCACATCTAGCCTAGCTAGATATGGGCCCACTTACTTCACCATGAATAGGGCTAACAGATCGGTGGCCCTTTTACTATTACCAAGTAAATAGTATTTTAGGTACTTTACCTAATAAACTAGATTCGCAGACCTTATTTGAATAGTCAAATCAGTCCTAGTACCCACTCTTCAAAAGTGTGGATATACGAGTCTCGTTAAATTGTGTCCTAGACAACAATGCCACAAATAAGTCTCTATTGATCAAATCAATTTGAGCTATTTATTTGTCATTTTATATGTTTGAGATTTTATTTATATTCAAAATATAAATTCTGTTATTTACATCTAATGTATTTATCTCAGTATCATCTTATATAATAAAACACTTAGTGTTCTATAATATAAAGGTTTTATCCGCAACGGATTAAACACTGATATAGAGATAATGTCTCTAGTCAAACTAGTTACATTATAACAGTTCCTAATTTAAGTATATACCCAAGGGTAGTTCCTAAACTTAGGTATCTACGGTCGAAACAGCGACTTTCGTCCCGTTTCCGATTCGCAGAGCAATCTCAGCTTGAAGTCAGTATCCTGCTCAAAGCAGATTCTGAACATCAATACATATATTTTATGTACCACACTAAGTATTTAAAATCTAATTTCAATACTAGCTGTGAACATAACTAAGACAAATATTTTTTAAAGTTAGAGCCTTCGCCCTTTCTTTAATTCCTTCGTGTCTGCCATATCCAAATGGTAGTCACTTTGGGATATGTCAATTATCCTTTCAATATTTCAGAAACCTTAGGCCAAGCCTTGGGTTTTAGAATATCGAAACGATGTGCACCTCGTGCTACATGCCCAATTGCAAACTTTGACTTTATCTCCTCTAGAATAGTCAATTAATTCTCCAAGAATTATAAATTGCAATTTTAATACTTCTTAAATCTAAAATTAGATTTATACAAGTATATTAAATTAAGCATTAAAGTCATCATCACATAAATCTTCCAAAGATTTTATGCTCTACTTATTTTGCTTAATTTTGGGCTTAAGGTATAATAAGTTATTTTATCAAATAAAGTAACCTATTATTTATTCCCAATTTGAAAATTAAATCATTTAAAATATTTCAATCCCAGATTATATTTTAAATATCCAACTTTTCAATTTTATCTTGATTACAATAGTCCAACTATTTAATCAACGATTAGTGGTACTATATATATTATAATGATTATAATAGTCCAACTATATAATCCAAATTAATTAACCTCAATTACATTGATTACTATAATCCAATTATAAAATCAACTGTAAACTGAAATTAATTAATTCAAATATATTGATTAATATAATCCAATTATATATAATCAAGTATAATACAGTCCAACTGTTTATTAAAACAACAATTTAAATATTAGTCCAACTAACATTTAATCTAATGACGAAATAATTTAAATGAGCGCGTATGGCGAGTAATTGAACGAGTATTGCAAATTCAATTCTTGCCTCCCACTATTTTTCGTCGAGCCTCTAACCCTCTGTCGAGTACTCGGGAAACCGTGTTTCCTAGTGGGCTAGGATCCCGTTAAATATCACACAATCTTGACTTTGGCCAACAAATTGTATGATAATTAACTAGGTAGATCTCGAAGATCAATTGGATCTCATCCAACTCCTAGATCCAGTAGGTGGACATCCAAGTCCCAAACATATATCTTATATATGCCTATACATCGAATGTATACCCTAACCTTTTTCCTCTGAATCAACTAGGCCTTGGCTTTGGCACAACAAACCTAGTGATCCCAGTCAAGCGCGGACCCATTGACATGGAAGCTTCGTAATCAATGTCAATGGACAAGAAGTGGTCTTGACTTTGGCCAACAAACCACAACTTGGACACGACACCGATATGGAACAAAGCCTCGTGATTAAAAAATCTTCGACGGACAAGGGCTTGACTTTGGCCAACAACCCCTGCCAATCTCGGATCTTGAGTAAGAATCACTCAATGGAAGGAAAATAAACGCTTGATATTTAACGAGGGTTTTTCGCGTGCAAATTGGCTACCAATTTTAATTATCTTTGTTAAGGTCTCATCATCATACACCCTTAAACATGCATTCTAAACACATAATAAAGCGCATATGAAAAAATAATAATGATATGCGGATGGATACTTTACATTGATCCTAGATCAAATCTCTCATTTTCTCTCTCCAAGCTAGCACATGTAATTACTTCTACCCGTTACACTACACTTCTAAAGAAACCTCATTTACATGGAGGGGAATAGGTGAGAAGAGAATACAAGAAATAGGAGATAAGGCTGGACACGCAGGTCCAATTAATAAATCAAATTTATTACAACAATTTCTAAAATCGCCCCACCCGCTAATATCCATCCGATATACATTATTCAAACATCACAACCATGTATTCATACAAGCATGTTATCAATCAATCTAATCAATTAATTAATCTTGATAATTAGTGATCATCCAATGTTCAAACAAAGATTTGATTTTGTTCGAGTCAAACTCGTATTGCGAACACGTACTCAAAGTACGATTTCTACTAATTAAATTAAATTACATGATTAAATCCAATTTAATACGTATTTAATTCTAATTCATTATTTAATTCCAATTAAATATTACACTTTATAAAATAAACCTTTACGACTTAAATTCCAAATTTAATCGTTACGGGTCTCAAAGCCCGATTAATATCCAATATTAATTTAATTAAAGTCCAATGGGCTTTTAATTAATTTCTTGAGGCGTGGACTTTTGGTCAACTCGGGTCAAACCCGCAACCAAAGTCCAATCCGGGAGTTACCCCATAAGCCCATAAATTAATTTAGGCCCATTAGGCCCAATTAAACGTTAAAGGTTCATTAGTCGCATTTGGGCCTTTTGGAAGCGGTTTTGGGCCTAATTGGATCCAACCAATTTGGCCTAAACCAACTTTGTACAACAAAGTCCAATAAACCCAATAACAACTTTGAAAGCCCAAATCCAATTTTAAGCCCAATAATTTAATTCCAAAAATTCCAAATTTTCCAATTAAATTACCTAAAGTGTATAGCATTATTAATTGCCCAAATCAAAGTTTCCAAAACATCAATTTGTCCAATTAATCATGCTTAACATCAATTAATCATGTCCAACATAATTAAATCAAAATCAAACCCAATTTCATGCTTCAAGTGTCTCGGCCAAAGAGGGAAATTATGCCCAAATCAAATTCAATCCAATTGAACCCAATTAAATAAATTCAACATCCCCAAATGATTTGTAAGTCATCCAATGAACAAAAAATCAAAAAAACAAGACAATTTTAGGGATCATATTTCGGCCATCACAAGCAAATTGGGGAAAATTGTTCCAAACACTTTTTCATCAAATTGATCTAATCAATCATCAATTAAACAACATTAAAGCATTCTAAATCATCCAATTTCATTAAACATGCTCAAAATCAAGTTTACCCAAATTTGTCATGCCCAAAATTTGGGAAAAATGGATCCAAACAAAATTTCATGAAATTGATTATGCACAACATCAATTCAACCTCATTCAAGCATACTATACTAAACAATTTAATCATTTGATGCTCAAATTGAGTTTACCCAAATTAAAGTTTTGGCCAACATTAAGCAAATTGGGGAAAATCAATCCATTAATTTTTCATCAAATTGATTACATATAACTCTAATTTATTCATATACAAGCATTCTTAAACAACAATTTGTCAAAATCATGCTTAAATCAAAAAGCCCAAAATTTAGCTCAATTCGTTTTATGCAACCAATAGCTCAAGATACCATTGTTGAGTTTCAATCAAGTCCCAAGATCATAAATCATGCATAAAAACGAGTTGAATACAACCAAGGAGTAAGGCGGAATACATACTCACATTGATGGGTTTGATGCTAGGAAGAACAGATGCGTTTTCCTCCTTGTTGGTGCTCGGTTTGGCTCCTGTGAACTGCTGGACTGCTCGGTTTTGGCTGTGAAATTCCTCCAAGATTCGGCCATGGAGACTCCATGGAAGCTCAAGCTTCAAGCTCCAAAATAATCCAAGCTCACAAATTCGTTTCCCTATCACCATAATATAACCCATGTGTGCTAGCACTACTCTTCTTCTTTGCTTCTCAAAATTTCGGTCAAACCAGAAAATTTTGTGAAGAAATCGGCTTGAAACCGTGAGAGGGAGAAGAGAGAAAGATGAAGGGTTTTGGCTCCAAAAGCCTAAAACCGTGAATCACATGTGAAGAGAGAGAGAGAGTTATTCTTTTGTATTCATTCTATTTATCTTTTTTTTACCAAGTAATATAAATAAAATATATAACAAAACTATTAATTAAAAAGTCAAAAGCAAAAGTAAAAAGCTTTCAACTTTTCACCTATCACTTCTACTTTTTACATCAAGTCACTTCACTTTAATAAAGTGACAACATATCATATCACATCACTCAAAGTGACAGTGATTTGACAATTGACGCGACTAACGATTTGACGCTTGATGCGACTTGCGTACCGCACTCAAATTCGAAATGCGAATGCGCTCGCAATCACTCTCGGGCTCGGGTTCGCTAATTCCAAATTAACGAATTTTCTGTCGCGTCGTAATTAAATGATTACGCCTAGCGAAATCACTATTCACGTCGCTAACGAATTAATTCTAAATTAATTTGTTCGCCCGAATTAAAATCTAATTTTAATTCCGCGTCGAAATCCAATTTCTTATAATATATCGAATATATTATTTTATCGATTAATTCCAAATTAATCGTTCTCTCTCTGTAATTAATATTTTATCCGAGATAAAATATCTCCGTAATTAATCCCAGATAATTTTCTCTTTCTGAAATTATCTTCTCTCTCTACTAATTAATCCAGATTAATTATAGTGCGAGTCATACATCATCGGTGAATCTTCAGGAAGCGACCCATGAGATCTCCCGATATGTTGGCAGTAAATACGGTCGTCGGACTATCCGAACACGTAAGTACCCTTACTACTACGTTTATACCGATTTACAAGACAAGGTTGGCTTCTAGCAAAGCGCCATGCCTACCCAATTCTCCAGAAATATTCTTACAAATATATAGATCTGTATCCAGCGTAGTATATCGTAGTATTGTATATCGGCCCAGTATCGGATAGTCACGTGCTAGGGCTGGATAAGTGTCTGCCCCGTCCGAAGCACATGTCGGATGTCTGGTAACTAGTCTCTATAATCGGATATACATGACCTTGTCATAATATCCCGATGGCCGCGCAGCACTTAAGAGCACTAATACCGTATCCTGCGTGACATCATCTCCAATATGACTGAAGTGATACTTCCGTCTTGACATCACACCCAATACACTACGACTCTCTGATAAACCCAGAAGTGGTGTACGCAGAACCGGTTAAAGCCCTGTACCACCAAGACCAAAGTCTACCGATTATCGCAAGTATTAGCGATGTAAGTCTCAGGTTAAGACTATACACAACTACCCTGATTTCGGCCTCCCATAGACACATAGTCATAATACCAATGGGATTCCGAGGGGTCTATCCAAGAGAAGCTGTTTCCCGTACCATCGGTGAAACACGACCTCCTATCGCACTTGCATAAGTATCCAATACTTATATATATGAGAACTATGCCGTTGTGCCCTCACAACGCGCACAAGTGCAATACTAGCCTATTCCGCATTATCGATGTCCTGTCTTGATAATATACTCCGGCTAGGGATATTTAATGATTACCTTTTGACTGATACTGTCTCATATCATTCTCAATCCAGGAACTAATCATATGGACCTCTCTTCATTTATATATCTATGGTGATCTAATCACAATGATGAGAGTGCAATTTCCTTGTCACATAGTTAATTTATACAACAACACCGTGATCTGTACAAATAGTGACGCTATGGGTCATATTATCCAACACGCCAAGTACCCTTCCTAGCAATACAGAGCCAATCCAAGGAACATGGGGAAGGAGTAATGTCATGCCATCATGTTAAAAAGCATACTACTGAAATAACAAAGATGTTGGAATCAAGGCAACAACCATTGAAGATTTTCCAAAAGAAACAAAGCAATAGATGGAGAAAAGAAAAAAAACAAAGGAAAAAAGAACATATACTCACTCCACCTCCACATTTTCCTCAGCGTCTTCAGAAGAATAAACTGGACAAGCAGTTTGCTCGATTATTGGAGGTGTTCAAAAAGCGCATATCAACATTCCATTTGCAGAAGCATTGGAATAATGCCCAGCTATGCCAATTCATGAAAGACATTCTTTCACGAAAATGGAGATTGGGAGATTATGAGACAGTAGCATTATCAGAAGAATGCAGCGCCATCATTCAGAGAAAACTTCCTCCAAAGTTGAAAGATCCTGGCAGTTTCAATGTTCCTTACACCATAGGAGAACATGACTTCGGTAAGGCTCTGTGTGATTTAGGTGCTAGTGTTAACTTGTTGCCTTTTTCTATTTTCAGGAAACTACAGATTGGAGAAACAATGCCCACTTCAGTCTCACTACAACTTGCTGATAGAACGCTCGTATTTCCAAGAGGCGTAGTTGAGGATGTGCTGGTCAAGGTTGACAAATTCATTTTCCCAGCAGATTTTATTATCCTTGTTATGGAGGAAGACGCAGACGTGCTAATCATCCTCGGGAGACCATTCTTGGCTACTGGTCGAACCATTATTGATGTACAAAAAGGAGAACTAACCATGAGGGTACATGACCAAGAAGTAACATTCAATGTTTTCAAGGCCATGAATTTCCCAGATGATGAAAAGAATGAGGAATGTTTCAAACTCGATGTGATACATAGTACCATTCAAAACTCCAATGCAATGTAAAGTTCTACTAACAAACTTAAAACATGTCAATTGTCTGTGGACCCTAAAGATAAAGCGTCTTTTGTACTAAAGAATCCAATTCTTGCACTACAAGCAACAATAGAGAAAAAGTTCAACCAGCTCAACGAATTGGAGGAATTTCACAATCATCATTTTGAGGATGCCAAATTGTACAAAGAAAAGGGCAAGAAAAGACATGATGAGAAGTTAGTGCGCATACAACTGGAACCAGGGCAGAAGGTACTGTTAAACAAATCAAGGGTGAAATTCTTCCCATGGAAGCCAAAATCACGGTGGTCAGGTCCATTTGTGATCACCAAAGTTTTACCAGATAGAACCGTTGAGATACATGATCCTGACTCCAACAAAACTTTCAAGGTTAAAAACAAGAGTGTCAAGCACTACTGGGGAGAATCATTTGAGAGACAAAAAGAAAGTGTTACACTTTCAGATCCAGTTTAACGTTCGAGAAGTCAAGTCTGGCTGACGACTTTAAACTTAGCACTCGCAGGGAGGCAGCCCATGCAATTTGTGTATATATTGTGATCTGGTGTGTTTTATTTTTTGTGTGTTTAATTTTTGCAGGTTAACTCATTTCACGATGGAAGAAGCTCTCGCAAATCTTCACAAGCAATTTCCTTCTCTCCCTCAAAAATCTCTGATGAAAGTCTACAAAGCTCGCTTGGAACGGATGAGACTACTGATGATCAAAGGTATTCCTACTGACATTCGTTGGATTATTGAAGCACGGGTCCGATTGGCAGGTGATTCTTCTGACTCTTTTATTTCACATCTGCCTGGTTTAGGAAAGAGCACATATGCTAAAAAGAGAAGAGCCAAAAGAATGTGTGTTTGTTATAAATATGCTCGTATGTTTTGTAATACTCGTTGTCGTTCTTTAGGAATGGTGTATGATAACCGCTAAGATAAAATTAATTTCATTAGGGATGGCTTGAGTAAGGAGTCTTTGGATGACATATCGAAAACTCTTGAGACGCATCCCAGTGGATGTGTGTATCATGAAATTCGCATGTTATATGCACAATTCCAAAAGGAAAGACAACTGTTAAGTCTCGGGAATCTGACTCAAAAATACCGTGTTTGCCAATTTATAAGAAAATTGGATGGGAAGCTTGTCTCTGACGCATAGACATCAATCAAGCCGTTACTTTTCTTGTAAATATTATATCTTTTTGTCTTTTCTTAATAATTATAATTTGTTATGTTGTTTTTATTTTGTTTTCGTAGACAGATCCAGACTTTTTGACCTTTCACGATTTCTTTTGTTGTTTAGCTAACAAACGTCCTCTGGAAGATACTAGTGCTATTATTACTCACCCTTTTCAGGTACTATAAATTCAGCCCGTCATTGCACTTTTGAAGGCATCCATAGTTGAGAAAGAAATACATATAAAAAATGGAAGCCACTTTAAGAAGACGAGTTGAAAATATCTGTGTGTTTTGCGGTAGTAGTGTTGGTGTTAAGCCACAATACGTAGAAGCAGCACAAGAATTGGGTCGAGTCTTAGCTGCAAGAAATATGCACTTAATATATGGCGGAGGAAATCTTGGACTTATGGGGATCGTTTCAAAAGCTGTACAGGAAGGAGGCAGTCACGTTTTGGGAATCATCCCAAAACACTTGGTAGAAGCAAATTTTATTGAACCATCAAACGGAGAGGAACTGATCGTTCCAGGTATGTCTGAACGTTTGGTAAAAATGATTAACCGTGCTGATGCTTTTATTGCTTTGCCAAGTGGCTTGGGTACATTGGAGGAAATTTTTATTGTGTTATTTTGGGTGAACCTGAACATACACCAGAAACCAATTGGGCTGTACAACGTTGATGGATTTTATGATTTTCTTTGTGTGTTTCTTGATGATGCCCGGAGAAATGGGTTCATGTCAAAACCTTTGAAAGAACTCCTATTTACTGCCAGAACTGCTCCGGATCTAATAGACCAACTCATAGCCTATGAACCACGAGTTGACCCTATCGTTTCAAAGATAAATTGGTCTGAGGACGATCGTGGTAAGAGACGTAGGATTAATCTGGATCTTAACCTTTAATTTCCTGTAGAATTTCAGCTAACTAGGTATTATTTTCTAAACTCTTCTTCTACTTTTTAAAAAATTGGGGACAATATCTCATTTAGGTTTAGGGGAGGGAATTAGTTGATCAGTACCTTGTTTTTAGTTTGTGTGTTGTTTTTATTTTTAGTCCAAATTTTTTCGAAAAATACAAAAAAAATTTCAAAAATTACAAAATTATTTTATGTTTTTGTGTTTTTATTTTGACTAAAAGGGTGAAATTGGTAAGAGATGGCTGAGTAAGGAGTTTCCACTTCTGAGATGTATCTCAAGCCTATTTTCGAAATCAGTTAATTTTTGTTTCTTTCCTTTTAAATTATTTAATTTGTAAATTCTCCATAAAACGGACTAAAATGGATCTTCATATGTTCAGTTAGTAGATATTATCAACATACATAGAAACATACGGACATGAACTGTAATTGAAAAGTTTGTAATATTCAGTGCTCTAGTTAATTGGAGGAAGCATCTCAAAAAAGCAATGGGTAAAAAAAAAAATCTAAGATCCGATTAAGTCTGTAAGGGTGTTTTACACCTAGTGCCCTAAAACCAACTGGTTTGGGAGTCACTAAACCAAAGCTCGCTACATGGATCAAAGATGCTGCAAAAATATATATATATATATATATTATATATATATATATATCTCTGAAGTCTGAGTAATTAAGTCCGTAGGGGTGTCTTAACACCTGGTGCTCTAAAGCAAACTGGTTTGGGAGCCACCGACCTAAAACTTGTTACATAGATGGAAGATATTGTATATAAATAAAAAATAGAGAAAAATCAAAGAAAAAAATCAGAAAAAAATCAAAAAATTATTCAATTGCTGCAAAAAGTTGTGAAATCTGATAGAACTTCAGGACAAAAATATTACTCTCTTATCAACTGCACTTATGACTGTTGTGGGCAAAAATGAGTTGTTTAATATTTTTTTGGCTGTGTATATGAGAATGGTAAAAATAATCGGAGAATTTACTTATTCGGTAATTTAGAATGAAACAAAACAACTAGTAACTTGGAGTAGAAGTTTCACCTGATTAGTCACTAACATCACTATCTCTTTTCGCTTGTCTTTTTACTTTTGTGTGCATTAGTTTCACTACCTTTTTACTTTTGTAAACCGTTTGTGGGTATCGTTGCTGTAAGCCCTCACGAGACTATAACTCGTCCACTAGGGACACCTAAGGGTTTAAAGGCTTGTTGCATATGCTAAATGCAACCGTGATCCCTACGAAAGTGGCTAAGTTTAATTTTATTGTTTCTTGTATTTTATTTTATTGTTTTGCTCGAGGACTAGCAAAATGTTAGGTTTGGGGGTGTGATGAGTGGAAAATATATCAATATTTACCGCCCTTTAACTAATATTTTGTTTAGTTTCTCGGGTTTGATGAACGTTTTGATGTGTTTTAGTTTATTTTACAGATAAAATATATCGGATCTCTATGAAATCATTTAGGACGAAATATGGGTCAAATAAGGGCAATTATTGGACTTGATATTTTAATTTTTGAGATTGGAAACTTGAAAGGGCGTTTTTGACGAAGTGCAGTTTTGGAAAATTCTAGTTTTGCGCATCTGTGGTATTTTAGGTATAACTTTTTACTCTGATATCGGATTGAGCTGATTCAAGTTCCATATTAAAGAAGACTCAAAGATCTACATCTTTGAAAGACAAAATAATTTCGAATTCTGACAATTGCATGCCCGAAATTGATGAACCATCCAGAAGTGTGTTGTGTGTAATTATTAAAGTCACTTTCAATCATTTTCAAAGCAAAAAACTAATTAATAAATAAATAATAAAAATTATCAAATCATCACCAAACATGATAGAGATTAGTGGAGCAATTAATAATGGATTTGGTGGAGCAATTAGTGGAGCAATTAATAATTGATTTGGTGGATGATTTGATGGAGGCAAAATTTACCTATAAATACCAAGCCATTCATTTGTAAAATTAATACTTTCTTCTACGGAATTCCTTAAGAATACTAAGAATATTGTATCTTGTTTGTTTATTTACAGCTTTCAGTAATTAATTTCGCTTTCGCACTTTCTTTTCTTTACTTTTCAGTTTTTACTTTCCGCAATTTACTTTTACGCACAGTACTTTTCTTTCTTTATTTTCAGTTTTTACTTTTCAGTAATTTACTTTCAGCAATTTACTTTCAGCAATTTACTTTCAGCAATTTACTTTTCAGTAATTTACTTTCAGCATTTAATTTTCATTATTTACTTCAGCATTTACTTTCAGCATTTAATTTCAGCATTTACTTCAGCATTTACTTTTCGTATTTAATTTTCAGTATTATACTTTATGTCTTTTATTTTATTTAAGTTTTTTTTACTGCCCGTAAATATGTGTCGTAACCTAAGCCAATTATCTTGCGTTGTGATGAACTCCAATATCACCGGTTTATAAGGGGTTAGATTATAGCTTGGATAATATAAAGATTTATTTATTGAGTCTCTAATCTTAATGTGTTTTCATTAACTGGCCATTAATAAAATTGAACTGGGAAACTTAAAATGAACTAGACATAGGGATTTTATGTTTAAGACCTTAGACTCAATAGTCCCCGATCTTCCTTGAGGATATATAACCCTTTAATAGATTCCTTACATGATAGACATATACTTGTCGGGCGGGGGTAGCCATAATTGGAACTTAAACTTAATGAATCCAGATAATTTGGTTGACATAGACATATGGTTCAATTAGGTTAAATGGGTATTTGTGTCTGACCATCGATAAAGGCTTACACATAATTTAGTATTCCAGGTTAATAAATCAATATATTACCCACTTTAAGATAACCACTTCATCTTTAAAATGATATTGGAAGAAATCACAACCCTAGATAGTTTTTAATATTGAATTTTCTTAAAACCTACTTTCGAACCATTTTATTTACTTGTTTTAAATTTAGAATCGTCACCATTTCAAATTAATCAAACAACCTGTTAGATACTAGTAATCATTTGACCTCATAAAATAATAGATTAGATATTAAGTCCTCGTGGGATCGATATTTTTATACTACTTCAACGATATGTGCGCTTGCGTTATACGTGTGTGTTTACGCCGGTCATCGACCATGGAAGCTGATTGCGCGAAGCTGGTAAAGCATTGTCATGATTTCCAAGCGCACAGTAACTTGAACCATTTGCCTCACACAGAGTTGCACGGGCTATCAGAGCCGTGGCCTTTCTCAGCATGGGGAATTGACATGATCGGAGAAATTCGACCGCACGCATCGAATGGAAATCATTTTACAGTAGTGACAGTAGACTACTTTTCAAAATAGGTGGAAGTCGAGTCATTTTGTAACGTCACAGCAAAGCAAATGGCAAAGTTCATAGCCCTGAACCTTATATATCGATATGGAATGCCGCATCATGTAGTAACAGACAACGGAGTCCAGTTTCAATGGGAAATGAAGGCAATGCTACAGAAGTACGGGATAGGACATCAAAAGTCATCACCTTACAGACCGCAGGAAAATGGAGCAGTCGAGGCAGCTAATAAGACAATAAAGAAGATATTAGCCAAAATGACGGAGAACTACAAAGATTGAGCAACAAACTATCGTACGCCCTGTGAGGTACAGAACATCTGTGAGAACAGCAATGGGAGCCACGCCTTACTCTCTGGTCTATGGCATGGAAGCAGTATTACCAGTGAAAGTTGAGATACAGTCCATGCGGGTATTAGCAGAAGCAGAGTTACCTGAATAAGAATGGACCTTGCAGAGATTTGAACAGTTACAATTGCTGGATGAGAAGAGGATGAATTCCTTACATCATATATTTTATACCAGAAGAGATTGGCCCTAGTATTCAACAAGAAGGTGCGTCCTACTAAGATCAGAAAGGGTGATCTGGTACTTAAGTAGTCAAATCCGTCGACGACAGACCTGAGAGGAAAGTTCAGAACCAACTGGGAAAGACCCTAAATAGTCAAGAAAGTGATGGGAAATGGGGCAATGAGATTGTCAGATTTAGAAGGCACCGAGCCAATCAATGTGGACAGATTGAAGCAATATTTTGCCTGAGGAAGAGAAGACCGAGCGATCACCGGGAGAACTGGTGGAAGACCTAACCCAACGGAATAGGAAATTCATCCATGCATGCATGCATACAAATAACATACTTGCATTCTTTTTTGTGTTTTGTTTCATTTTGTATTCATAGGTTTCAAAAAAAAAAAAGAAAGCGGCAAATGCAAGCCAACCAGAAGCAACAATAGTACAGTGTCAGCAGTTTTCAGGAATGAATCCCCAGGTTGAGGCCTACATTGCCAGCAGTTTTAGAGAATGAATCCCAGGGTCGAGGCCCACATTATTAGCTATTGAAAGGGAGAAATCCAGTGGAGTGAAAAAAAAAAGTCCTTGATGGTTATGCATATGTCCGATGATGAAATTGTTTGCCCTAGGGTGAAACCTTAGAGACGATAAGTGCGAGAAGTGCTCTCATCCGGCATTTTGAGTGGTTGATCTCAGCTAGACTTGCGAGCACTTAATTATAGGATCTTAGCAGTAGAAGCTTGAGTAGTCGACAAAATGACTAGTTGAAGAGATGGCGGATCGGTGAATGACCGTTCGCTTAGATGTCCATCCTGAGTTACTTGCGTTACGATATGTGATATGGTTACGAAAGAAAAGTCTCTAAAGAAGAAAATGTAACCCACCTATAACCGATAAGCGTGAAGCTACACATGGGCGAGTATTAGGACCACCATAAGGAGAAATTCTAACTTAAAGGGTGGGTGTGTTGATTGAAAAAAAAAAGACGAATGAAAGAAGAAGAAGAAAGTCATATCACATTGAGTACGGAGAAGTAATTACAGAGTATGATCAAGACATCTAGGTTGGTTTAACCCATTGGTCCCATTCTTTGAAACAAAGTCATCGAGTTGGCTAACTTAAGGATCAAGCTGTAAAAGAACCTCAGCACACACACACTTGGAGTCAGATTCAGATCATTTATTCAAATGGTCGGATGTGAGTTACATCGGATACTTTGAAGGCTCTCTGGTTTTGACACTGGGTAATAGTAACGGTTCGGGAATAGACCACCTCACAGTAACGGTTCGGGAATGGACCACCTCACTGTAACATTTCGGGAATGGACCACCTCACAATAACAGTTCGGGAATGGACCACTCTTATCAGCTTGATTCGGTAGTGATTCCTAGAGATCGCAGCATCTTGCAGGGATGAACTTTGGGGTCGAAGCACCTCACCACCTCTTATCAGCCCAGTTCGATAGTGATTCCTAGAGATCGCAGCATCTTGCAGGGATGAACCTCGGGGGTCGACGCACCTCGCCACCATATCAACTCAGTTCGAAGAAACAAGTAAGTCAGGCAGCAGCTGGCGAGCCAGGTAAGTAAAAATGCATGCATGACTTTGATATGATTGTCCACTACAAGAAAAAAGGCCTTTACTGACACTAAGGTTAGTGACACTAGGCTAAAAGTGTCAGAAACGACGTGTAAATGGGCCTATTTCCGTGTTTTTCACTTAAATATCAATAATTACTGACACTATGGTATCAGCGATTTTAGTGTCAGTAATTACTATTACAATAGTATCAGTAAGAAATAAAAAAAAAAACGCGTAGTCGTCTAGAGTCGAACCAACACCTCGCGGAAGTGACGTTTTTCGCATATATTACTGACACTAGAGTATCAGTAAATTTAGTGTCAGTAATTAATGATACCTTAGTATCAGTAAAAAAATTAAAAAAAAAAATTGGAGATAATGAAGTAGTATGGTATTTATCTTTTCTGTAAAAATTTGGAGAGTATCAGTAAAATCCTGAAATATGAAGATCTCCAATGGCATTATTGAAATGAAAAGACAGTATCACAATTTGTTCCCATGCATGCAGGAGCTCAAAAAGTGGATTTCCTCCATCTCCATGCAGCAGCTTGACCTAGCTAATTGTTAATTATATTTCCTTTTCATATTATTTAGAAACATCATTATTATTAAATTTAATTTATTTTTTAGAGTTCTGATAAATAGTTTCTTCATGAAGGGATTCATTTTATTTTTATAAAAATAATATCAATCTTCACCTCCTATTATTTCTTCAATTTTGATAAGCATGAGTACAAAATGCATTTACGAACAGCTGAGCTCCAGCAATTTTTACATTTGTGTAGTATTGTTTAACTTCAAATAAGCACTTAAAATGTGTATGAGGTGTCACTAAACTTCATTATTTTAAAACTGCTCATTTAGATACTATATTTGAGAAATGCCTCAAGATATTTTTGTTATAATTTAAAATTATGTTTTTAGGCTTTTATAGTAAAAATAAAACATCACACATATGATATTTCATTAATTAATATTCGAATAATATTATTATAAAATCTCAGGAAAAATAATTTTAACTGTAATAGAACTAACGACAATAATGTCTTAGGATATTTATCTAAATATAAAAAAAATAAACAAGTATTTAATCCAAAATATAAGGACTAAATGAGTATTTATTTTTTAAAAAATTATCAAAATGTAGGGATATAGCCTAGTGGTAACTCTCCCAACAAAAGTTAAGGTTATGTTCGAGTTATAGACTTATAGTAGCTCGAAAGACTTTTTATCTCCATCCCGTGTAGCCACCGACAGACGATTAAAATTTCACTAAAAATTAGGGTCTCATATACCTCATATATAAAACCCCCCTTCTGAAGCAGATTGCCAAACACTGGACTCATCTGAGCGCCCTCTCAATCAAATTCAAAATCGAAACGCAACACATAAACACATGGTAAGATTCGTCTCTCTTTTATTTAATCTCTCCATTTTTTTTTTCCAAAAAAAGAAACTTCATTATATATTTTTTTCTTGATTACTTGATCTGCATCTTGATGTGTGTTGATTAATTGTTGTGATTTTTTTTGGGGGTTTCAGGCTCTACCGAATCAGCAAACCGTTGATTATCCAAGCTTCAAGCTTGTAATTGTCGGCGATGGTGGCACTGGTAATGAGCGGTTAAATAATAAATAATTTTTTTTTTTTGTTAATTTTTTTTTAAAGATTTTTTTTGAGTGTGAATTTAGGGTTTTGTTGGTTTATTAGAATCTGTGAATATAAGCCTCCTGGATTTTTTTTGGGGTTTTGATTTGGGTTTTGGTTCCAACCAATGAAATAATCTTGCTCTTGCTCTTGTGATTTTTTTTAATTTTTTGGATGAAATAATCTGTTTCGTCTCTCTTTTATTTAACAAATGAAATAAATATGTGAATTTGGGGTTTTTTTTTTGGTATTGAAATTGAATTAGGGTTTTGAATTTGGTATATTGCTTACTTTTGAGTTGTTGTGCATTACAGGGAAGACCACCTTTGTGAAGAGGCATCTTACTGGTGAATTTGAGAAGAAATATGAACGTAAGTTTTCTTTTGGTGGTGTTATTTAGTTTAAAAGGCTGTGAATAATCTTGAAGATTCCTCTTTTGACACTGTTTTGATTATGGGCAGCAACCATTGGTGTGAAGTTCATCCCTTGGACTTCTTTACTAACTGTGGGAAAATTCGGTTCTATTGCTGGGACACTACTGGGCAAGAGAAGTTCTTGGTGGTCTTAGAGATGGATACTAGTAAGTGGCTACTTGCTCTTGTGATTTATTTTCATGGATGTGATATTTATTAGTAATATAATTTTTTCTAGTTAAGTAGATTAATATGATGATTGATTGTTTTATTTGGTTATATAATTCTAATTTTTGTTAATATTGCAGCATCCATGGGCAATGTGCTATCATCATGTTTGATGTTACTGCCCGATTGACATATAAGAATGTTCCAACATGGCATCGTGATCTCTGCAGGTTTGTACTGAAACCCGGAAGTTTTTCCTTTCTGGTTTTCAAATAATAGAGCATTTTCATGTTGTATTTTAACACTTTGTCCCGTGTTGCTCTTTTCAGGGTGTGTGAAAACATCCCAATTGTTCTCTGTGGGAACAAAGTTGATGTGAAGAACAGGCAGGTGAAATCCAAGCAGGTTACATTTTACAGGAAGAAGAACTTGCAATATTATGAGTCAGCCAAGAGCAATTATAACTTTGAAAGCCTTTTCTTTACCTTGCCAGAAAACTTGCTGGGTAAATTCTCAGGACTTTTTCCAGTTTTGAGAAGCTCGTTTTTTTTTGGGTCGCATTGGAATAATTTAGATTGCTAAAATATTCCTCTGGGTTGTAGGGATCCTAACTTGCATTTTGTGGAGTCTCCTGCCCTGGCTCCTCCAGAGGTGGCAATCGATTTGGCTGCTCAGCAACAGTAAGTTTATGTTATAATCTGTGTGGGGTCAATGAGTCACAAATATACTGTGTTTCTGTCTGTTAGTTGTAGGTATGGCTTTTTCACCATTTGCTTTCTTATTTCAGGCATGAAGCTGAGCTTACTGCTGCTGCTGCTCAACCTCTACCAGATGACGATAATGACACGTTTGAGTGAAAGAAGACAAATAGGCTGTGTGTTGGTGGAGTGAAGAAGTGTTTCAAAACAATCAATTGTTTTGATGATCTGTTGTCTTTTGACATGAGTTTTAGATTGCTGCTGGCTTATTGTGATTGCAGTTTCATATTTGCCTAATTCTGAAATATGTTCGTTGAGTTAATGAAGTAGTATGGTAATTACCTGGAATGTTACATTCTAGTACATTTTGAGCTTTGAACTTTTAGTTTCCAGGAATTCCATAATGAACAACTATCTTGTCATCTTGATTTGCTTCCTGCATTTGGAAACAGTATTAGATCATGTCATCTGATAAACTTCATCTGGTTCATGAGATCCTTTTATTTCAGTTTTATGTCCGTATATATATATATATATATGTGTGTGTGTGTGTGTTGTGTGTGTGTGTTATTGATTTGTTTGTTTTGGTGATTATGTAGCGGTATGAAAGATACAACTTGTTATTATGGATGCCATTTGGTTTTTTATATGCATGCTCTTAGGTTGTTGGTATGGTTATTGTCAATAAGTGCTTTATGTGACAAAAATTAGATTAGGGTTATATTTTGTATTTTTATTTGGATGTATTTAATGTTTTTATTTATGAAGATATCGATTTTTTTTGGAAGTCCATCTAATTCTTAACATTTGGTTTATAATTTCAGATTTTGTGCCAGATATCATATTGTGGGGGATTGTTGCAGGCTTCTCAACAAGTATCATGAATTTGGTGGGGGCATGACATTTTGATGGGACTTTAAGAGTAGTTTTTGAAATATATATATGTTAATTTAAAGATTGTCTATGGAGTTTTGTATTCATCATGTGTGATACTGTTGAATTGATTAATACGATTAATCTATTATATTGCGAATTTTATATAAATGTAATTTTTTAGTTTTTTATTTCATTGAGTTGGTATATATATATATATTTTATGATTAATTAATTACAAAAATAAGAAATATAATTGTGAAATAATACGATTTTTAAATTTTAAAAGATATTGACGGATATTGATACTATAGTAACAATAATTACTGACACTAAAAATCAAATATATGCGATATACTGATACTGCAGTAACAAAATTTACTGACACTATAGTATCACTAAATACTGATGATATAGTGTCAATAATTTACTGACACTAAAATAGTGTGAGAGATTACTGATACCATAGTGACAATAATTTTCTGATACTACAGTATTAACGTTTACTGACACTAAGAATCACTGACACTAGAAACTAGTGTCAGTGATTTCTGGCTGCGGCAACACTGACACATTTATATAGTGTCAGTAAAACCCTTTACTGACACTAATTTAGTATCAGTAAAAGCCTTTTTTCTTGTAGTGGTCACTGTCACACACTGCACAAGTCCCATCAAAGTGGGGGCAACTGTAGGCACTATTTTTTTTATAAGACCCGATGATGAGCCTCGTATGGAGGCACTACCCTTTAAGTTGTGGAAGTCGCGGGAAAACGGACGTCGGAAGGGAAAACTCAATACCTTGCTAGATTTCATTCGTTTGCTTAGCCTCGGGTTTGCTCGATTAATATCTTTTTTAACTGTTAGACTCGACCCAAAAGTCCCCGCATCCCACACCAAGCCACATGCCCAAGCCCACACGCCACTAAGCCACACGCCCAAGCCCACCAAAAAGCCATCCCACACGCACACAAGCCTCCAAGACCAATCCAAAATAATTAAAACATTAAACACATGTTAAAATCCAAACAAATCACCTTCCTAATTTAAATAAATCTCCTTTTCTGAATTAAATAAATCAAATCAAATCGCCTTTCTAAATTAAATAAATCAAATCAAATCTCTTAAATCATTTTCCTAAACTAAAACAAATCACCTTCCTAAACTGAATAGATCTTCTCATTATAACACCCTAATGAAGATACCCCACTTGATTGCATGATTTATTTCCTTCCCATGCAAGGAAAACCCAAGCCCACTCCTATAAAAGAGACATAAACCAAACCTTAAGACCCCTAGCTAGTATATTCATGCCTAAGACACAAAGAGAATAGCCTCCCCATTGCTGTGAATCACAGCCCCCAATACAACCCTCAATTTCCGTAAAAACAGCCCTCATACAACCCTCCATCACCAAAGACTGCAGCCCCCATACAGCCCTCAATCACCGAAAATCACAGCCCCTAAACAAACCCAAACCACCACAGAATAGCAGCCCTGAAACCTCTCAAATTACCACCGAAAATAGTCCTCAAACTGCACCCTTAAGTCACCAAAAACAGCCCCCAAAAATCCCCATGCATTACCACAAAAATAGTAACCAGAACAGTCCCTTAAACCACCGAAAAAACTGCAACCAAAACAGTCACCAAACCGCAAAAACAGTCACCCAAAATAGACCCAAATTACCGCAAATAGTAACCAAAAACAACGACCAGAAATAGCAACAAAAACAGAGAAAACAACAGCCCAAAACAGTGAAGCAACGAAGGAAAGTATTGAACCACTGAACCGGAGGAGTTGCGGAGCATTAAACCTTCCGACGGCCGCGTAACGCACTTCCAATAGGAGACTTAAAAGGTAAGACCTGAGGGCACCCTTTATTTACTCTCGTTCATCTCTTTCAATTATTTATTAGTATTCCTCCGCATGCGTATTGTGGTTTATGTATGTTATTATTGTTGGATGAATGATTTTGTGCTATCTCTTGTGGTAATCGGATGGAAACTCAGACATAAATTTCGTAGCCGAATCCGAATGGATGGTAGTGTGGTCTGAACTTGGGATACAACTCCACGTACTAGTTAAGAAATGCACATATTTCATTTTGTCTAATCTTGTGTTTATCCATGGTTCATCAGAAATCGCACGTTATTCCATGCATGATTTAGTTATTTCTTTCATGTTAGGAACTTAATTGTATCTCTTCAATGTTTATGTTTAGACAATCATTATTTATTTATATTTCTGCATTTATGAACTTAATATGTCCATGAGATTGTGTGCTTGCTTTCATTTTATTTACTTCCATGCATGCAAACTTAGATGTAGGTTTTACTCCTATGTATGCAAACTTAGATATAGGTTGTATGCAAACTTAGATATAGGTTGTATACAAACTTAGATATAGGTTATTCTTACATGTGTATATTGCGTAGACTTGGTTATATTATTGCGTGAATCCGTTCATTACAAGTGGCATAAGTAAGGGACCATTCCGAACCCAACAGTTTGAGGTCTTCCCTTGTGAGGGGTGAGTGCGGCCTTAAATCATTTCCCAGTTCACGCTGGGTGGTGACTCATTTATTCTCCGGTTTAGTATTCACTGTTGAGTTAGCTTCAACTTCATAAATTCCTGCAATTCGTTGAATCATGCTCTTTTCTGTTGGCCATAATGAATTATTGTTAGCCATTTCTTCGATTAAGTCACATGCTTGATCTTCTCATTTTGCCATCAAAGCTCCTCCAGTAGTATCATCAATTGTGGTTCTCATCAGTCCAGAAAGTCCATTATAGAAAGTTAGGACTTGAAGCCATTTTGGAATCTCATGGTGAGGATATTTCCGGAGCAAATCTTTGTACCTTTCCCAAGCTTCGTAAAGGGATTCTAAATCTTGTTGTACAAAAGATGTGATGTCATTCCTCAACTTTGCAGTTCTGGCTGGTGGAAAGTACTTTGCAAGGAATTTTGTGGCTATAGTGTTCCAAGTTGTGATGGAACCTACTGGTAGTGAATGTAGCCAAGCTTTGACTCTGTCTTTCAAGAATATGGAAAAACTCACAGTCTCATTGCTTCTTCTGATGCTCTATTGTAATGGAAAGTGCCGCAAACTTCCAGGAAGTTGCTGATGTGGGCATTAGGATCTTCAGTTGCATTCCCCCCAAACTGTACTTAATGCTGAATCATCTAAATGCATGTTTTGATGTCACACACATTTACTGGTAAGGGGCGATGTACAATATAGGAAAGGAGTTCGTCCACCATTGGAATAGTTCTGTCTCGAATTAGAATTGGTGGTACAACTTCCAAAGGTTTGGGTTCCATGTTAACAATTGCTTCTTGGCCTTCTCGCATTTCCCTTCTCAACTGTCTGATGGTTCTTTTAATCTCTAGGTCAAGCGGTCGGAGTTCAAAGCTTCTGGTTCGTCTCATATAGTGTCTGAGAACCTGAAACACAAGAAAACAGAAATAAAAAGTAAAAAGAAAATTAGATACAAGTAAATGTATCTAACCCCCAAACTAATAGTGAAAGATAAATAAGTCCCCGGCAACGGCGCTAAAAACTTGACCGGCGTTTTCACACGCGTATAACGCAAGCGCACGTATCGTTCAAGTAGTGATCCCACAAGGACTAAAACCTTTTATTATTAATTTATGAAGTCGAATTTTTACAAGTATCTAATGGATTGTTTATTGATTGGATGGTGACTTTAAACTTAAAACAAGTAAATGAAATTGCTTGAAAGTAGATTTAGGAAAATTCAATTTTATAAAACTATCCAGGGTTGTGAATCTTTCCAATATATTTTTAAAAATGAAGTGGTTATCTTACGGTTGTGTAATATATTGGTTTATTAACCTGGAACACGAAATTATGTAAAAGCCTCTTTCGATGGTCAGATACAAACACCCAGTGTAACCCAATTAATCATATTCCTATGTCAATTAAGTTATCTGAATTAATTAAGATTAAGTTCCAATTATGGATACCCCCGCTCGAAAGGTATATTCTTATCCTGTAAGGAAATCTATTAAACGGTTATCTATCCTCAAGGAAGATCGTGGGCTATTAAAGTCTAAGGTCTTAAACCTAAAATCCATTTTTCCAAGTTCATTTTAAGTTTACTGAATCAATCTTATTAATGGCCAGTTAACAAGATGCATTAAGGCTAAGGCTCAATAAATAAACCTTTATATTACCCAAACCGTAATTTAACCCCTTATAAACCGGTGATATTGGACTTCATCACATCCCCAGATAACTGACTTAGTTACGACACATATTTACGGGCAGTAAAAGCTTAAATAAAATAAAAGACAAACTAAATTGCTGGAAATTAAATACTTAAAAGTAAATGACGGAAAGAAAATTCTGAAAATTAAATATTGAAATTTAAATGCTGAAAAGTAAATGCTGAAAGTAATTACTGAAAAGTAAATGCTGAAAGTAAATTGCTGAAAATTAAATAAAGTAAAAGTACAATAAAAGAAAATACCGAGGTAAAAGTATCCACTTTTATTACTTCTATTTTAGATATCTCCCTTAATATAATATATTAACTTTGTGTGATAATTACCAACCAGCCATATAGGCGGTATCCTGATTAAGTCAAATTAATAATTAATTACCAACTGACCAACAAGCGGTATCCATGCTTAGTCAGGTTAAAACCAATTTATAATTAATTACCAACCGACCAATATGGCGGTATCCTCGTTAAGTCAGATTTTAAATAGTTATATATTATAATTAGGGGAGATTAATCTAAATAGCAATAATAAAAGATTTACCTTTTACCCCAGCAAGGGGGAGTTACCTCCTCATTGTTTGAAAAGTAAAAACTGAAAAAAGTAAAGAAAGGAAAGTATTGTGCGTAAAACTAAATTGCGGAAAGTAAAAATTGAAAAGTAAAGAAAAGAAAGTGCGAAAGCAGAAATTATTTACTGAAAACTGTAAATAAACAAAGAAAGATACAATCTTCTTAGTTATTCTTAAGGAATTTCAAAGAAGAAAGTATAAATTTACAAATGAAATGGCTTGGTATTTATAGGCAAAATTTTACCTCCATCAAATCATCCACAAAATCCATTATTAATTGCTCCACTAATTGTTCCACCAAATCCATTATTAATTACTCCACTAATTGCTCCAACAAATCCATTATTAATTTCTATCATGTTTGGTGAGAGTTTGACTATTTTTATATATATATATATATATATTTTTTTTTTTTACTTTGAAAATGACTTTAATAATTAAGCATAATACACTTCTGGATGTTTCATCGATTTAGTTTATGAAATCTTCAGAATTAGAAATTATTTTGTTCTTCAATGATGTAGATCTTTGAGTGTTCTTTAATCTGGAACTTGAATCAGCTCAATCCGATATCGGAGTAAATAGTTATACCCAAAATATGACAGTTGCGCAAAACTGAAATTTCTGAAATCGCACGTCGTTAGAACGCCCTTTCAAGTTTCCAATCTCCAAAATTAATATGTCAAGTCCATATTTTTGCCCTTATTTTACCAGTATTTCGTCCTAAATGATTCCATTTAGTCCCAATATTATTTTATCTGTAAAATAAACTAAAACACATCAAAACGTTCATCAAACACGATAAACTAAACAAAATATTAAGTAAAAAGGGCGATAAATATTGATATATTTTCCGCTCATCACTGGTCGAGACGAAGCTAGCGATGCCGGCGTGCACCGCTGGAGGTGGTCGCTGGCCGTGCACCGGCCACACCTTCCATTCCCTCTATTCTCCCTCTCTCTCTCTCGTATCTCCTCTGTTTTCTTTTTTTGTAATAACAAACAGTAACTTATAGTGTCATTTCTCCAGAAATTACTAAATTGCCCCCACTTAGAAGGGTATTTTCAGAAATCATCTATTTTGAAGCTCTTATGATGTGATTGTCGAAATGTGTTCAACACAAAAGTTGTTCGTCTCGGAAAAATGAGTCTGATGGTTCAAGAATCAACTCAATCGGAGTTTGTTTGCTATCTTTATAGCCGAAATAAGAAACTTTCTCCGTGTAAAATAATATGCATATTTCGCGTAAGCGCTTCTTTCATGTCACGTGATTTCCAATACATCAAATATCTATTTTAAAATATCCCAAGCTATATTTCAACACTTAAATTCTTTTTCTCCGATATAGTCTCATTTGAGACCCATCTGCAATAAAAAATCCTTCCGGAAGAGTTTTTGAATTCCTGGATGTTACAATTCTCCCCTCCTTATAAAAATTTCATCCTCGAAATTAATTCGACCTTATACCTGCTGATCTGATTCACAATTTATACACGGAAACTCTCCAATCCATTTCTAGAAATTATCTAGTTCTATTCATCATTTACATTCTTACCCACTGAGGCTAAAGACTAACTCTTTTCATATCTATAATCTTTAATTGTTCGCCAACGGTAAACTATACTAACTTGGTTCTTAACCAGCGAACCGGAGTAACCAATAACTACGAGGGTTTATCACACCCCCTCCTAACTTTGAGCACAGCTATGGTGCTACACCAAATTGTTAGTCTCAAATATCTCAAACACATACCTTGGGTTCACTAATAACTCTCTGACCTTACAAGGGCCTAATACTACTACTATATAACTACTCTGAATCCTCTAATCTCAATGGCTCATAAAGTTTCAACTCAAGGTAACTTCTTCTATTATGAAAATAGCTAGTTTATACACATCAAAATAAGTCATCCAGAGACTTCAATATACTCGGGTTAGGAGCCAAGCAGAAAATAAACTCATATCAAAGGAAACATTCATATTATATACAAGGACCTATATGGTCTATACAAAACAGAAAATAGTCTCTGACAGCCAGATACCCCACAGTGAAGTCACCGACTCTAGACCATGCTACTGACTTTTAAACCACGCTCTGATGTCATCTTTGTAACATCCCGCTCGAAGCCATGATGCTACCGGCATGATACAGGAAACCACATCTCCATAAGCCTCCATTTCTAATAAAATTTTGGCATGACCTTTCCTAAAAATCGTGAAACCTAGATACAAGTCCAGCACCTCGAGGTGTCCTGGTAAAAAGAATTCAAATTCAATCTTCTCAACTCATGCAGATAGGACTCCAGCCCGACAAATCTCAACTCATTTGTAAATAGGCCTCCGGACTGTCATAAAATAAATAACTACAAATAACTACGTGTTCAGCACGATTAAACTACAAATGTGATACAAAAAATTAAAACTAAGGCTGAGAGTGCCCAAACACACATCCCAGAACCATTCAACGACTCAAGACCGACTTGGCTGTATCGGGGTAATCCGCTGTCTGTAAGACGCCTCTAGAATCTTCTAGCACTATAAGTCCAATGTGAACCTGCAAAACTAGCAAACAGTCAGGGTGTGAGCTATAAAGTCCAGTAAGTAACTCACGTCTTATGTAAATTTATCAAGTAATAATATAAATTTAAATAGAATTCAGATATGTGTAAGTACACAAACTTATAAATTACATCCTTACCCGATGGCCATTTACTTATGTTATACCTGGATAATTTACTCATTGTACTGAATGCAACAATGTAGTAAACCTATCTGCTCGATTCCACATTATATTTTACATCTACGGAATTCTGATATCTCTCACACACTAATCTAGAAGCATTCATCCACATATGTACATACTCTTTTTCCACACTGTAGCTATACTTTATATACTAACAACATCATATTTTCTCCTAGCTGGAACTAACTTATTATCTAAAAAACCACCCAAACCCGTGGCTAAGGCCAACCCAAACTCGTGGTTGTTTAGTGAGCTTAAACTATGGTTGGTTACTTCATATGGATTACGTAGACTAAAACATAAGCATTAACTAACTATGAGCTGTAAAACTTTTACTGAAACACTGAGCTGAAACCTTAAACCTCCATATAATATAAGATACTGACTCTTGATTCCATCCATTGGAATCCTCACAACTGCATTCTAAGTATGGTAAACACCCAACACTCAACCTTTACATTAATATCATCTATCGACAATGCATTTCAATATACAATTTATATAAAGTACATACTCATAGCATACTACGATACTACTCATCAAATAGAACTGGATATCACTGAACTTCCATATCAAAGAAAATATCTTAAGAAAGCCAATCATTCTGAAAAATCTTTCCTTGTCTGAAAACAAATCTCTCCCTTTGAAAATTTTCAGGAAATCCTTTCTGTCTGTAAAACACATAGATTCTCTTAAAACTATTTCTCTTGAAAACTCATTTATAAACCATCGTTTTCTGTAAATCTGTCTCTGAAAGTCCACTTCTGAAAACCTTTTTATGAAAAATCTGTATTTGTAAGATCTGTTCTGAAAACTATCTCTGAAACTGATTTCTGAAAATTATTTTTGAAAGACTAGTCTTTGTCTCTGAAAACCTGACGTATTTGGGCGTTACGTTTGGGGCGTTACGTATTGCCGTCTCCCAAAGCATGCCACTCATATCCCTAAAACTAGTGGTATTGGGGAGTTACGTATCGCCGTCCCCCAAGACACTGAACTAGAACTGGGGGTGCGAATCTATGCTACCCTCCAAGCTCTGAATTTAGGATATAGGGGCATCTGTCATCCCTAGTCCTGAACTAGGATCTGGGGCCGTTACGTATCGCCGTCCCCCCAGTCCTCTACATGTGCACATGTCAATTGTCAATTCCATGTCCGTATCAAGTTACATACTGAGGTGGGTTTTTTCCCTCATGCCTCGAAAAATCACAAAACTCATGCTTTTTTAATCAAGTCTTTTTGAAGCATACTTTTTCTTTAAAACAACTAGAAATAAATATGTCTAACATCCTATGTGTGAAAACATAAGTCTTTACATAAAATAATATGAAAGAAAAGAAAAATCAACTAGAAAGAAAATGTCCACTCACAATAACTAGGATCCAGGGGCGTTACGCATCGCCGTCCCCTAGTCCTGGGTCTGTATATGTCACTTTGCAATATGTCTCCCTCTGGGTATGCAAACTGCATATGCATCATCAAATCAACCATATGATCACGTAAGTCATGCAATGCAAAGCAATGACATAATCCATATAGACAATAGCAAAGTCAACCATATTCCATTACGAGCTGGTGACATCTCACTCATCCTATACATACAAAATAAACCTGACACTATGCATACTTTCAGACAATCTGTTTTTATACGTGCTCTTTACGAATCTCACTGTCTGTACCTCTCGAAACTCTCATTTCATGCTTTCTAAAACTCCATAACTACTATTACTGATTTTTATGAGTCTTCAATCTATACACATATTTAAACATATAATCAACTATCATACCTTGTCCACTACGACGAGTTCATAGTAAGATACTTACCTGGCGTCCATGCCATCCATTCTCTTTCCCATCTGTAACACAAAATATGGACTGTAATGGTCGTTAATCATGGAAAACTTACTGATAGCATAAACTCCCAAACTGTCCGGGAAAATCCAAATTAAATTCATTTTTAGTGATTTCGGTTTAATTTTCATAATACATTCAATACTCATATAACATCATTATATATTGTTCTATGTCAATCTAACAGCTCAAATATGCAAATTACACATTTCCGACAAATCTTCCGAAAATTTTTCTGAAAATATTACAGAAGGATCCTAACCCTCCAAACCTCTCTGAAATTACTAAAATACTATTGTTTCATCATAATTAAGTCATATCCTTAATTACGTTCATCAAAGCACAGATACATGCGAAACCAGAATTTACCGAAAACTCACTTTACTTATCGGATCGATCATATTCGCTCTGATTTCTCTCGGATTCTACCATATACACATATTCAACATACTAATGCTCAGACAACTCAATTTATATCATTATGCTACTCTACAAAGCTGCTGTAAATATCCAAATATTTAGTGGAAAACATGAAATTAGCGACTTTTTACCGAGAGCTCTTACCAAGATTTCGAGGCCATATACGGACTCCAAATAATCCCACGAATGCGCTGGAATCGATGGAATTCCGATCGGAGCTACTGTTCCTTCGACATTATATTCACCACCACTTTTTCTTCTCGTTTTGCATGCAATTGAGCATGAATCAGAAAAATCACCATCGCCATCTTGTATTACTCTCCAAGGGCTTTGATTTGGCGGGTGGCTCAAGCCATGAAATAAAGCGATGAGCCGATATCGGGAAACTTAAGCTCGCGCCTTTATCCCCACTTTTCTCACCGTTTTGGTCGCCCAATGGGGAATCGTCGGCCACCACGTGACCGGCCTGGTCGAGACGAAGCCGGTGGTGCCGACACGCACCGTCGCAGATGGCCGGCTAGCCGTGCACCGGCCATACATTCCTTTATCTCTCTTCTCCCCCTCTCTCTCATATCTCCTCTATTTTCTTCTTTCTTTTTTTTTTTGGTAATAACAAACAGTCACTTATAGTGTCATTGTTGGGTTTCTACGGTCTAACCGCGATCGATTTAAGCAATTAAAATCATGTGCGAATACTAAAAAAAGTTGGGGAATACTTACAATGATCGGTTGATCGATGCGACGAACAAAAAAAACTCTTTTCCCCTTGCATGATGCTCACGGCAGTGGGCTGTTTTTGTCCTCCAAATTTTCGGCCATGGATGATCCATCAAGCTCCAAGCTTTGGTTGATGATTCCATGCTCACGGGTGCGGTTCCATATCACATTCGCAAGAATCCTAAAGCGTGCTAGCACTCCAGAAATTTTGCCGTAAAATTTCCTATTGCTTTTCCTTAGCTCACGGCATTGCAGTGAAAAGGAAGAAGAAAATGGCCTTAAGGCCGAGAGAGATGAGAGGAGGGAGAGAGTGAGTGTGTTGGTTTTTGGAAAAATGTGTATCTAATACACATATTGAATTTCAAAAATAAATTTACCTAAAGTCAAAGCATTAAAGCTTTGCCAACTACCACCATCAATCACAATGACAAGTTGTCACATCACTCAAAGTGACTAGACATCACATCAGTCGATTGACTAGTGATTTGACGCTTGATGTGACTTGTGGGCCGCACTTGAATTTGAAATGCGAGTGCGCTCGCAAACACTCCCGAGCTCGGGTTCGCTAATTCCAAATTTACGAATTTTTCGTTACGAGGAAATTAAATCTAATTTAATTAAATAACTTTGCCTAGCAAATTACTATTCACGTCGCTAACGAATTAATTCTAAATTAACTCATTCGCCCGAATTAAAATCTAATTTCAATTCCGCATCGAAATCCAATTTCGTTTAATATATCAAATATATTATTTTATCGATTAATTCCAAATTAATCGTTTTCTCTCTTTAATTAATATTTTATCCCAGATAAAATATCTCCGTAATTAATCCCAAATTAATTTTCTCTCTCTTATAATTAATCCCAGATTAATAAAGTGTGAGTCATACATCATCAGTGAATCTTCGGGAAGCGACCGATGAGATCCCCGGATATGTTGGTAGTAAATCCGGTCGTCGGACTATCCGAACATGTAAGTACCTAGTACTACGTTTTTACCGATTTACAAGACAAGGTTGGCTTCTAGCAAAGCGCCATGCCTACCCAATTCTCCAGAAATATCGTTACATGAATATATGATCTATATCAGGCGTAGTATACATAGAATTGCGTATTTCGATCTAGTATCGGATGTCACGTGCTAGGCCTGGGGCTAGAAATGTGTCTGCCCCGTACGAAGCACATATCGGATCTCTGTAACTAGTCTCTATATCGGATACATAAGAGAACCAGTTACGTATCCTACATGACCATCATCTCCACTATGACTAGAGTGATACTTCCATCTCGACATCACACCCAATACACTACTGTAGGCATTGCATTTTCGGATGTGAAACCCGATTATGAGTCTCAGTTGGAGGCACTACCTTTTTAGCTAAGGATATTGCGGGAAACAGAGGTCGGAAGGGGAAATTCAGAATAAGTACGTCATCAAGTTCATTTCACAAGTTCACTGTCTTCGTTAGTGCTGCGTTCGTTACTTCGTTCGAACGTCAGGCAGATTGCGGACGTTCGTGTAGTGTTCGAATGGGCGTTCAAACGGCGTTGGTGTTTCTGTTTTGCTGCTAGCCTCGCACCCCAGCCCAATTAGCCCCCCAAAGCCCATAAAACACATCCCAATTTAATTAAATTAAACATGAATTAAATAAAATATTTAAATCATTTACCAATTAAATAAAACATAAAATATAATCATACCTAATAAAGATAAATCAAATATATTAACTTCCTAACCAAACAAATCACATACTAAATTAAAAAGATGTCATTCCTAATTAAAATCAATCATAACAAATTAAAGATATTGACTTCCTAATCTAAACAAATTTTGTCCCCCATCAAATCCCTTGATTTCCTTGTCTAACACCAAATCATATCTCTCTTTAATGCCAAAATCCCTTCCTTGTGAGACAAGGTAGAGCCCTAGCCATTCTCTATATAAACAACCCCTAACCAAGACATGCATCATCTAGCTCATATAGATAACTCACACAAAAATCACAACACAAATAGCCTTAGCCACTCACGGCAATAGCAACAAGAAGAACACAAACAATTCCATTAATCTCCTCCACTCCATAACCGAAAACAGCACCCCCTTAAACCTCTACCCATCACCGAAAATCTTCCCCATACAGCAGCCCTCCATCACCGAAAATATACCTCCAAACAGCAGCCCAAACACACCCCAAACACCATTTGAAAAACGCCTGGACAACAGCCCAAACCACTCCCAAAACAGTCTCTAAAATCCCTTAAAACAGTAACATAAACTGCAGTTATAATCCTTTAAATAACCACACAAAACTACACTAAAAAAACCACAAAAAACACTCGAAACAGTTCATTGAAACGTCAAAACAGATGACCTGAGCAGTGAGTAGCAAAGCAGAGACCGAACAGCAGCAGAACGGAGACCGAAAAGCAGCAGAACGGAGGCCGAACGGTAAGAAAAATAGCAAAACAGTGAGCTAGGATGCTAAACCAGTGAACCGGAGAAGTTGAGGAGCTGTACCCTTTCCGACGTCCGTGAAACGCAAGCCCAAAAGTTGGAAAAAAGGTTAGACTTAAGGGTATTTTTCACACTCGTTTTTTTATTTGTATTATCTATTGAGTATTGCTTGCATGGTTGTCATGTTGAAGTGCATGTTGTGGCCCTTGAGTAGATAAATATGCATGAATTATGAGATGTTGTATGTTGTGGCTTTGGAATAAAATGAGAGATGTGTCAACTCTCGCGGTATATCGGATGGAAACCCGGACATAAATTTCATAGCCGATTCCGAATGGACGGTAGTATGATCTATACTCGGGATACAACTCCACGTACCGCTTGAGTAAACGGCACCCTCTTTTGTTTTGTGTTGCTTTGGTTTATTTATTTTTTTCGTCACTTGAATTCTGCATGTTGCTTATTTATGAATGATTCAATCGAGTGTGTTCGGTTGATGTGTGTTCGGTTGAATGCAAATTACGTTCAATCGGACATACTAAGTCTGATATTATTATTTTTTTAATTCTTTTTATGCATGATTTAATCGAGCGTATGGGCTTAGTAAGTGGAATGAAAGATCCCCTATGGGGAGGGGTTAAAGCCCTTTACCACGATGCTTTTCTGCGCCGGTTGATGTGTGTTCGGTTGAGTGCAAGATATGTTCAATCGGGCATACTAAGTTTGATATTATTGCTTTTAATTCTTTGTATGCATGATTCAATCGAGCGCATGGGCTTAGTAAGTGCAATGAAAGATCCCCTATGGGGAGGGGTTAAAGCCCTTACCATGATGCTTTGTCGCGCCGGTTGATGTGTGTTCGGTTGAATGCAAGATACGTTCAATCGGGCATACTAAGTCTGACATTATTGTTTTTTAATTCTTTGTATGCGTGATTCAATCGAGCGTATGGGCTTAGTAGTGCAATGAAAGATCCCCTATGGGGAGGGGTTAAAGCCCTTTACCACGATGCTTTGCCGCGCCGGTTGATGTGTGTTCGATTGAATGCAAGATACGTTTAATCGGACATACTGAGCTTGACATTGTTGTCTTTATTCTTTGTGTTGCATGCATCAAGTCTGGTTCTGTTCGAACGCGTTCTCGAACGCTACACGAATACGAACCTTCTGTTTACCATTCGAACGCGTTTTCAAACGCTACGCGAATGCGCACCCACTGAACTGAGTCCTTTTCATCAGATTTCATACATAGTTTTCCTAGTAGCTATCCCCACATGTATGAATACAATGTTTTTAATGTATTACAATTCATATACCTATGTCATGATAACATTTGAGTATTATTTCTTGTGGTATATCGGATGGAAACCCAGATATAAATTCCGTAGCCGATTCTGAATGGACGGTAGTACGGTCTGTACTTGGGATATAATTCCACGTACCACTTGAGGAGGTGCTCACATATATGCTTGTGTGGTTAGTATGTGTGCTTGTGTTTTCTTGAATATAATATGCCAATGAAGTTGTATGTTTGTCGCTCCTTTGATGTACTTCCAAGCATGCAATCTTAGATGTGAAATATATTTGTAAGTTTTATTTTGTACATGTGAATTTAGAAGCATGATACTCTTGGAAATAAGTGCTACTTAAGCCTGATTAAATTATTACATAAATCCTTTCATTACAAGTGGCATTAGTAAGGGACCATTCCGAACCCAACGGTTTGAGGTCTTCCCATGCGAGGGGTGAGTGCGGCCTTAAATCTCATTTTCCCGGTTCACACCGGGTGGCGACTCCATTATTCTCCGGTTTAGTCCCCCGTGGCTACTCCGTACTCCCGACCGGGCCGCGAGCCCGGGACAGCATGCGTCGTCCAGTTCATGTGTCCCACAGTCTGGCGACTCCACTAGGGATAGAGAATCGGCCCCGAATATTGTCTTGTAATGTTTGGATTTATGTTTTAATTTACCGTGTCTATAGTGGATGAAATGGGGGTTTAATCAAAGGCATTTTCGAGGCTAGGTAATGGTTTGGTGTCTTCCTTCATTCACTACCTTTCTAGAAGGAAAAGCTGTGAAGGCACCTATATAGCCATCTACTCGTAGCCTATTGTGATGGACTAATTTGGAGGACTCGTTGTTTATTCCTGACACCAAGCGATAAGAGCCTAAGAGGCTTGGGTATTTAAGGGAGCCTCGCTCCACCTTCCCTCTGGGGAATCTACAACGGGAAATCCATTTGACAGTCCGTCACACACCATAGCTCATTGGCACGTACCTTAGTGTATAAAAAAGGGTGCGCTCACTTGGTCGCTCGAACCCTTGAATGGGGAGACTTAGTTGTGAGCTATCCTTCGCCGGTGAGAGCCTTTGGCTATACTCCTGCGAACCCACCCATAGACCGAGTTTGCATGGTTAAAGTAACAATTATTTCCTTGAGTATGTGCTAGTGGACCATCCTCATTTGGATGTAGTTGGACCATTGTCAGAAATGCGGACTTGCTGGGCCATTTAAACTGGGGCGAGTTCGTACCTTATGACCATTGGGCCCAAAGCTTCTAAAATGTTGATGGGCTATTCCGTAGAAATTATTACTTTATGTTTGCATTTTATTTTATGCTTGTGTGTGAGAACATCGTCGTTTGGATCCATTTGGACCATTTTTCATGAGATATGGGCTTGTTGGGCCATTTAAACTGGGACAAGAACGTATTTTATGACGGTTGGGCCAAAGGCTTCTAAGTGTTGATGGGCCACTTTGTGCTTGTGTTCGGAACGTTACCATTTGGATTTAGTCGGGCTCTTTGTCATGAGATGTGGACTCGTTGGGCCATTAAACTGGGATGAGTTCACTCCTATAACAATTAGCCCGAAGGCTTCTAAAATGATAACGGTCCGATTTGTTTGAAAATTTTAATTTTAATTTAGTATGTTATATATGTTACCTGCATCTCATGCACCTCATGCATACATATATCATGTTAACACCCTCTATATCTCAAAAAGACATCATAGATACCGTTTGGGTTAGAGAAGGGACAAGGCTCATTAAAAGAACAGTAACAGTCATGAGTGAATCTGGTAATGAGGTATCCCGAATGGATCAGTTAGAGAACAGTCTCGCCAAGGTCATTGAACAGTTGCAAGCTTTGACTACTGCTGTGGCTGGTATGGCTGTGCCCCGTGCTGGGGGAATTTCTGAGAATGTGAGGCGTGAGGAGCCTCCGAATGTGTTGGGGGATGATATCCCCACTTTTGATGATGATATGGCAGAGTATGCAGCAGGCAGAGTATCTGGGTCTCAGGCAGAGTTACAGAAACTTCGGGATCAGGTTGAGTCGGTTACCCGTAAGATGAGGGGTAAGAATGAGGATTTGCTGGATTATGACACACTGACTTTTGAGGAACAGTTGTCGGCACAGTTCAAGATGTCTGATATGGCTAAGTTTAACGGGAATGGGGATCCAAGGGTGCATCTCTGACAGTTTGTATCAGTCATGAGTTCAGTTGGCTTATCTCAGCGCCAAGTGCAGAAAATGTTTGGAATGTCGCTTGAATGAGCTCCCGTGGTATGGTACCATAGTTTGGAGAAGAAAGTGAAGGAAGATTGGAGGGAGTTGGCCGATGCTTTCCTGAAGCAGTATGTCACTGACCTAGAGATCGATCTGTCACTCCGTGATCTGGAGAATGTTAAGCAGAAAGCGGAGGAGAGTTTTAAGGAGTATGTGGACCGGTGGAGGGTCAGTTATTGAAGATGCAGACTAGGCCCTCGGAGAAGGACCAGATTAAAATGATTATCAAGGGCACCAGGCCCTCCATTTACAGCAAGTTGAGGAGGATGACCTCCATGATTACAGACTTTCGGCAGTTGAGGGAGACTATCATGGACATTGAAGACGAAGAGGCGGAAAACAGAAAATTCTATGGTCTGAATAGGAGGCCCATTGGGGGAACAAAGCCCGTTTCTGCTGAGATTACCGCTATCCGGAACCGGCAGTTTTCTAACTTGGGAAGGCCCCTGTCCAAGGTGCTAGAGAAATTGAAGAGGCAAGGGCTCTTAAAACCCTTGGAAGCCAAACCATTACCCAATCCCCTACCATCACATTATAACCTAAGCCTTTACTGTCACTTTCACCAATAAAAGGGCCATGACACCGACAACTGCGCCAGACTCCGCCATGAAATCCAAGAACTGATAGACTCCAAGAAAATATATGACCCAGAAACAGAACAGCCTGACACACAGAAACCCCTTACCCAACTACCGTGTTGTACCACCACCAGCCTATATGATCAATTCGGGCCTCCCATAAGACCTTGTCCTGAAATCCTTTCACCCTCAAGCCTTTTGCCTTGGAATCTGGGATAGTACTAGTGAAGATGAGTTTGAGCAGGGGAAAAACTTTTGGCTTGATTTCTCTAGCAGTGATGAGGAAGAAGTAAGGGGAATGACGCGCAGTGGTCGTTTCTACAATGATATGGCGGAAAAGGGTAAGGAAGTTTTGACAGATGGTAGAGAAGTGGTTGAGACTGCAGAAAATACTGAGGGGGATATAGTGCTGAGGCAATTGAGGAAGACTAGAGCAAAATTGAGTATCTGGGAACTGTTATGTGCATCTCGGGAGCATAGGCAGGCTATGGTTGAGGCCTTGAGCAAGATTGTGGTACCGGAAGACGCCAACCCTGCAATGTTTGTTGGGTCAGTTCAGAAGGAAGCTTTGCAGATATCTTTTTCTGAGGATGAACTCCCGACAGAAGGGAGAAATCATAACAGGCCTCTATTTATCAGGGCCGAGGTGATGGGCAAGAGAACTTCATGTGTAATGGTGGATGACGGTTCATCCATCAATGTTTGCCCGCTGAAAATTCTAGCGAGATTGGGTATGAAAGCAACAGACTTGGACCCCTCCAGTATGACTATTAAGGCTTATGATGACAGTAAAAGGGGAGTTGAGGGTACCTTTGTGGCTATGGTCAAGGTAGGACCGATTGAAGATGAGGTCGAGTTCACAGTACTGGACATCCCGGCTACTTTCTCCTTATTGTTGGGAAGACCTTGGTTTCACAAACTTGAGGGCGTGCCTTCCACTTTGCATCAGATGATCAAGTTCCCGTATGAGGGAGAAGTTGTCACCATCCGGGCTGAGTTAGATAATGTCGTGGCTGCCTTGGAGATACAACCTTTCACGAGGTTTCAGGTGTCAGCTACTTTTGAGGAGTGGGTGGATCCTAGGGTGGCTAGGATTATGGAGAAAATGAAGTTTGAGCCGGGTAAAGGTTCGAAATTGCCAGATTTCAGAGGAAATACCACTCGGAAAGGTTTGGGGAACAGATCTGATGAAGAAAAGCCGAAAGTCAAGAAAAAGGGCCTGAAACTGATGGAATGTTTTGTGAAAGCTTCAGGATATCAAGGGAGCCTGAACCTGTGGAAGTTAATGGATTGTGGTGCCTGGATTTGAGATCTTCCAGGATTTTTTGGGTGAGAAACCGCTGACTAAAGAAGCTGGGGAAGCAGAGAATTGGGAAGAAGAATTGATGAAGTTGGAGAGCCTGACTCTGGGAGAGAACGAAAAGCCTGAGGAAGACCTGATTGCAGAGGAATAAGTGTCTATAGATGATGAAGACATTTACCTTCCTGATTTGTTTGAATGTACTTCCGCATTATCCAATAATAAAGACATTTCTTTTGCTTACTTGCCTGAGTCATTTCCATTTACTCTGCTCAAATCTAGCATATTTGATATCAATTCGGCCAGAACTACTACATTTAACTTGGGTACGCTTGAGAACCCCAAGGAAATTCTGATTGCAAGTGAAGTACCTCTGAAGAGATGGAGAAACTAGAAGAAGTGTTGGTCAGATATGCCAAAGTGTTTGCTTGGTCCTATGAGGACATGTCTGGGGTAGACAGAAACATTTCCCAACACACAATACCAACTTATCCGAATATGAGGCCAGTAAAATAGAAACTCCGACGGATGAGACCAGAATGGGCTGAGAAAGTCAGAGAAGAAGTTAAGAAACAGATAGATGTGGGGTTCTTGGAAGTAGTAAAATATCCTGAGTGGTTGGCTAATATAGTACCGGTGCCGAAGAAAGATGGGAAGGTCAGAATTTGTGTAGACTACAGAGATCTCAACAAGGTTTGTCCGAAGGATGATTTTCCTCTGCCGCATATAGATGTTTTGTTTGATAGTGCGGCTTTATCTGCTATGTATTCATTTGCAGATGGGTTTTCAGGTTAAAATCAGGTTCTCATGGCTGAGGAAGATAAACACAAGACAACATTTGTTACCGAGTGGGGTACTTATTGTTTCAAGGTAATGTCATTTGGGCTTAAGAATGCGGGAGCTAATTATCAGCGGATGGCCACTACACTTTTCCATGACTTGATGCACAAAGAGATTGAGTTGTATGTAGATGACATGATGGTGAAATCAGAGACAAGGGTTGGGCATATTGAAGCACTGGAAAGGTTTCTTCAGAGAGTTGACAGATACAACCTGCGGCTAAACCCTAAGAAATATGTATTTGGGGTGACATCAGGGAAATTGCTTGGTCATACACTGGGAATGGAGAATAGAGGTAGACTCCGAAAAGATCAAGGCAATCACAGAAATGCCTGCACCGAAGACAGAAAAAGAAGTCAGAGCATTCTTGGGGAAGATTCAGTACATCAGTCGGTTCATTGCCAAGTTGACATCGGTATGTGAGCCTATCTTCAAACTGTTGAGAAAAGATCAGCCAGTGAGATGGAATGAACAGTGTCAGACAGCCTTCGACAGAATCATAGAGTACTTGGTAAAGCCACCTGTATTGAAACCTCCGAGACCGGGCAGACCTTTGATATTGTATTTGGCTATAGAATCAGAAGCACTGGGGGCAATGATGGTACAGGCAGATGAGACAGGGGTAGAACATGCCGTTTACTATCTGAGTAAGAAGATGCTCCCGTATGAGGCTCGATATCAGGAGGTTGAGAAGATCTGTCTTGCAGTGGTATGAGCTTCTAGAAAGTTGCGGTATTACTTCCAGTCATACAAGATCCAGGTAGTGGCAAAGGAGAATCCTCTGAAGTATCTTCATTCGGTGCCTTCACTAGTGGGAAAATTGGGCAGATGGTTGGTATTGCTGACAGAGTTTGACATTGAGTATCTCACCTCCAAAGTGATCAAAGGGCGAGCAGTAGCAGTGTTTCTAGCATTGCAACCTGTTGAGGGGGATCAGTATAAGTTTGAATTTCCAGATTAAGAGATCCAAGCGATAACAGTTCAGAGATGGAAGATGTTTTTTGACGGAGCAGTGAATTACAAGGGAGCCGAAATTAGGATCGTGATAGTGACCCCCGAGGGAGAGACTTTGCCTTTAGCCAAGAGGTTGACATTCAGAGTGACTAATAACATGGCCGAGTATGAAGCATGTGCTTTTGGTTTGACAGCATTGATAGCCTTGAAGGCCGGGAGTGTGGAAGTCTACGGAGATTCTATGTTGGTAGTCCAGCAGATGCGAGGAGAATGGGAATTGAAAGAAGAACGGTTGAAGCCTTACCTTTTTCACCTCAGAAAGTTGGCACAGGTTATCCCCAGTGTAAGTTTCAGCACTTACAGAGAAGAGAATCAGATGGCAGATGCATTGGCTACACTTGCAGCGACTTGGGAAATCCAGAAAAGTTAGTGATGAGACCGTTGATACTGACAACAGCAAGCAACCTTGTTTATGAGATAGAAAGAATTCTGGAAGTTGAGGTCGACGATGGTAAACCTTGGTATTATGACATTCAGAGGTATCTGGAACATGGTGAACTCCCGGAAGGGGCAGGCAGAAAAGAAAGAATAGCCATCCAGAAGTTAGCTTCCCAGTATGTGACTTTGAAAGGGGAACTGTACAAGAGGCAAGCAAACGGTATTCAGTTGAAGTGTTTGAGAAAAGAAGAAGCTCAGCATGTAATGGAAGAAATACTGTTGGACAATTATGACCCATAGCGTCACTATTTGTACAGATCACGGTGTTGTTGTACAAATTAACTATGTGACAAAGGAGATTGTACTCTCATCATTTGTGATTATATCACCTTAGATATATAAATGAAGAGAGGTCCCTATGATTAGTTTCTGGACTGAGAATGATATGAGACAGTATCAGTCCCCAAAGGTTTAATCATTAAATATCCCTAGCCGGAGTATTATCGAGACTGGACATCGATAACGCGGAATAGGCTAGTATTGCACTTGTGCGCATTGTGAGGGCACAACGACATAGTTCTCATATATATAAGTATTGGATACTTATTCAAGTGCGATAGGAGGTCGTGTTTCACCGATGGTACGGGAAACAGCTTCGCTCTGGATAGACCCCTCGGAATCCCATTGGTATTATGACTATGTGTCTATGGGAGGCCGAAATCAAGGTAGGTGTGTATAGTCTTAACCTGAGACTTGCATCGCTAATACTTACGATAATCGTATACTTTGGTCTTGGTGGTACAGGGCTTTAACCGGTTCTGCATACACCACTTCTGGGTTTATCAGAGAGTCGTAGTGTATTGGGTGTGATGTCAAGACGGAAGTATCACTCCAGTCATAGAGGAGATGATGTCACGCAGGATACGGTATTAGTGCTCTTAAGTGCTGGCCGGCCATCGGGATATTATGACAAGGTCATGTATATCCGATTATAGAGACTAGTTACCAGACATCCGACATGTGCTTCGGACGGGGCAGACACTTATCCAGCCCCAGCCCTAGCACGTTACTATCCGATACTGGGCTGATATACACAATACTACGGTATACTACGCTTGATACAGATCTATATATTCCTGTAAGAATATTTCTGGAGAATTGGGTAGGCATGGCGCTTTGCTAGAAGCCAACCTTGTCTTGTAAATCGGTATAAACGTAGTACGAGGTACTTACGTGTTCGGATAGTCCGACGACCGCATTTACTGCCAACATATCCAGAGATCTCATGGGTCGCTTCCCGAAGATTCACCGATGACGTATAACTCGCACTTAATTAATCTGGGATTAATTAGAAGAGAGAGAAAATTAATCTGGGATTAATCACGGAGATATTTTATCTGGATAAAATATTAATTAAAGAGAGAGAACGATTAATTTGGAATTAATCGATAAAATAATATATTTAATATTTATTAGAAATTGGATTTCGACGCGGAATTAAAATTGGATTTTAATTCGGGCGAATGAATTAATTTAGAATTAATTCGTTAGCGACGTGAATAGTGATTTCGCTAGGCGTAATCATTTAATTACGACGCGACGGAAAATTCATTAATTGGAATTAGCGAACCCGAGCCCGGGATTATTTGCGAGCGCATTCGCATTTCGAATTCGAGTGCGGCACGCAAGTCAAATCGAGTGCGATCACATCCAGCGTCAAATCAAATGTCACTTTGAGTGATGTGACAAGTTGTCACTTGATTTGAGTGATTGATGTGGTAGTTGAAAAGCTTTAAATGCTTTTTGCTTTTGGTTTTTGCTTTTGGTTTTTGAAAATTGAAAAGTTGTATATGGTTTATTTTTGTTTTAAAAAATATTAACCAAAATACATTTTTCTTTTTCTACTTCTCTCTCCCTTTCACATTCACGGGTTCTAGGAAACCTTCTTCCTCTCCCTCCATTTTTCTCTTCTCCCTCTCGCGGCTCACTACCGATTTCTTCCTCTCAATTTCTGGTTTTTGACCGAGAAATAAAGGAAGATGAAGAGTGCTAGCACACACCTGGGTTATACTATGGTGATAGGGAAACGAATTTATGAGCTTGGAATCATTTTTGGAGCTTGGAGCTTGAGCTTCAATGAGGTCATCAATGGCCGATCATGGAGGAGACCACCACCATCAAAACCGAGCAGCCCACTGCCTTGGAGAGCTGCTGCCGTGACTTTGAGGGAGGCAAAAACGCATCTTGTTCTTCGCATCCAAAACCGTTCAATGTGAGTTATGTTTCCGCCTTACTCCTTTGATGTGTTCATACGAATTTCTTGCTTGATTTCATGATCTTGGGACCTATATTAGAACTCAGCAATGGTATCTTGAGCTTATCAAGCATGAGAAAGTTAGGGTTAAAATTGGGGATAATCAATTGAAGCATGATTTGGTTAAATTGGATGATTAAGTATGCTTGTATGTTGATGAATTGAAGTTGTGCATGATCAATTTCATGAAATTGGATTGGATTCAATTTTCCCCAAATTTTGGGCATGACAAATTGGGTAAAACGAATTTGGGCATGTTTTGATGAAATTGTTTTTATAGTATGCTTAAATGAGTTGGAATTAATGATTGATTAGATCAATTTGAAGAAATTATGTTTGGAACAAATTTCCCCAATTTTTTATGTTGGCATAAAGTGACAAATTTGGGTAAACTTGATTTTGAGCATATTTTGTGAAATTGGATGAATGAGAATGCTTAAAGTATGTTAATTTAAGATTGATTGGATCAATTTGTTGAAATTGTGTTTGGAACAATTTCCCCAAATTGCTTATGTTGGCCGAAATTAAAGAACCCTAAATTTATTGGTGATTTTGTTTGTTTGATCATTGGATGACTTAAAACAATTGGGTAATGTTGTTTTGAAGTTCATTTGATTGAATTTTGATTTGGAACAATTTTTCCCTTTTAAAGTGGCTTGGCCGAATTCAATTGAATATGAAATTCATTGTGTTTTTTGTATTTTGATTCATTGGATGATTTAATTGATTTGGGAAATGATGATTGTGGATTCAATTGGATTGAACCGAATCGGATTGGAAAAACCCCTAATTGCCGAGAATAAAGTAGCTTGTAATGGTTTGATTTTGTTAAATTGTGTTGGACACTATTTGTTGATAAAGTGCATGATTAATTAGGCTAATTGATGTTTTAGAAATGTTAATTGGATAATTAATTGTGTATTACACTTAGGTTAATTAATTATGGAATTTAGAATTTTATAAGTTAATTAATTGGGCTTATTTTTGGAAATTGGGCCTTAAGGTTGTAATTGGGCTTTTGGGCTTTGTTGTACAAAGTTGAGTTTAGGCAAATTTGGTTGGATCCAATTGGGCCCAAAACCGCATCCATAAGTCCAATTATGACTTAATGGACCTTAATTATTTAATTGGGCCTAATGGGCCAAAATAATTTAAAGGCTTGGGGTAACTCCCGGATTGGATTTTGGTTATCGTTTGACCCGTGTTGACCAAAAGTCCACGCCTATAGAAATAATTAAAAGCCCATTGGACTTTAATTAAATAAACATTAGATGTTAATCGGGCTTTGAGACCCGTTGCGATTAAATTTGGAATTTAAGTTGTAAAGGTTCGTTAATAAAAGTGTAATATTTAATTGGAATTAAATAGTGAATTAGAATTAAATGCGTATTAAATTGGATTTAATAATGTAGTTTAATTTAATTCAAGAATTCGTACTTTGAGTACTTATTCGCAAAACGAGTTTGACTCACGCAAAAATCAAATCGTTGTTTGAACATTGGATGATCACTAATTATCAGATTAATTAATTGGATTAGATTGATTGATAACATGCTAGTGTGAATACATGGTTGCGATGCATGAATAATGTATATCGGATGGATATTAGTCGGGTGGGACAATTTTGGATATTGTAATAAATTTGATTTATTAATTGGACCTGCGTGTCCAGCCTTATCACCTCTATCTCTTTGTATCCTCTTCTCACCTATTCCCCTCAATGTAAATGAGGTTTCTTTAGAAGTGTAGTGTAACAGTAGAAGTAAATACATGTGCTAGCTTTGGAGAGAGAAAATGAGAGATTTGATCTAGGATCAATGTAAAGTATTCATCCGCATATCATTATTATTTTATTTCATATACGCTTTATTATGTGTTTAGTTAGCATGTTTAAGGGTGTATGATGATGAGACCTTAACAAAGATAATAAATTGGTTGCCAATTGCACGCGAAAAACCCTCGCTCAATATCAAGTGTTTTTCCTTCCATTGAGTGATTCTTACTCAAGATCCGAGATTGGCATTGGGTTGTTGGCCAAAGTCAAGCCCTTTGTCCGTCGAATATGTGTTTGAATCACGAGAGTTTTGTTCCATATCGGTGTCTTGTCCAAGTTGTGGTTTGTTGGCCAAAGTCAAGACCACTTCTTGTCCATCGACATTGATTACGAAGCTTCCATGGTCATGGGTCGCGCTTGAACTGGGATCACTAGGTTTGTTGTGCCAAAGCCAAGGCTTAGTTGATTTAGAGGAAAAAGGTTAGGTAATACATTGGATGTATTGGCATATATAAGATATATGTTTAGGATTTGGATATCCGCCTACTGGATCTAGGAATTGGATGGATCTAATTGATCTTCGAGATCTACCTAGTTAATTATCATACAATTTGTTGGCCAAAGTCAAGATTGTGTGATATTTAATCCTAGGAGGATCCTAGCCCACTAGGAAATACGGTTTCCCGAGTACTCGACAGAGGGTTAGAGGCTCGCCGAAAAATAGTGGGAGGCAAGAATTGAATTTGCAATCTCGTTCAATTACTCGCCATACGCCGCTCATTCAAATATTTCGTCATTAAATTATTGTTGTTATATTAAATGTTGCTATATAACAGTTGGACTGTTGTTGTTTAATGTGGATTATTAATTAATCAATATATTTGAATTAATTATTTCAGTTTACAGTTGATTTTATAGTTGGACTATAGTAATCAATGTAATTGAGGTTAATTAATTTAAATTATATTTGATTATATAGTTGGACTATTATAATCATTATAATAAATAGTACCACAAATGTTGATTAAATAGTTGGACTATTAGAATCAAGATATAATTGAAAGATTGACATTTAAAACATAATCCTGGGGAAAATGTGTTTAAATGTTTTAATTTTCAATTGGAATAAAAAATTTCAAGATGGTCCTGGAAATTAATAGGTTATTTTATTTGATAAAATAATATATTAAGCTTGTAGCGCAAGGCGCACCTTAATTCGATATTCCAGAAACACGAGGCTTGGCCAAAGGCTTCTGGAATGTTGAAACAGGCAAAGGCAAAATCATTATAATCTTCTGGGAAGATAAAGGACATATCCTAAGAAGGAATAGAAGACGAGCAAGGCTCTGACTTCAAATATGATTGTCATAATTATGTTCACCTAGTATTGAAATTGGATTTTAAATACTTAGTGTGGTACATAAAATATATTGATGTTCAGAATCTGTTTTGAACAGGATACTGACTTCAATAGAGATTTATCTGCGAATTGGAAACAGGACGAAAGTCGCTGTTTTAACCGTAGATACCTGAATTTAGGAACTACCTTCGGGTTAGTACTTAAATTTAGAAACTGTTATAATGTAGCTAGTTTGACTAGAAATATTATCTCTATAGCGCGTATAACTCGCTGCGGGTGTACCTTTATATTCTAGAACACTAAAGTGTTTCATTATATAAAGATGATATTGAGATAAACACATTAGATGTGAATAACAGGATTTATATTTTGAATATAAATAATATCTCAAATATATAACATGACAAATAAATAGCTCAAACTGATTTGATCAGTTAAGAAACTTAATTGTGGCATAGTTGTCAGGGACACTGATAAACAAGAATCGTATATCCGCACTTTTGAAGAGCGGATACCAGGACTGATTTGATTCCATTCAAATAAAGTCTACGAATCTAGTCTATTGGGCAAAGTGCCTAAAACACTATTTACTTGGTAAAAGTGTAAATGCCACCGATCTGTTAGCCCTACTACATAGTGAAGCAAGTGGGCCCATGTCTAGCTAGGCTAGATATGGATATGAATATTTCGTGACCTTTACGGATGTGGCATCGCGTATGGTTATGTGTTTTTTTTTGAAGACACAAATCGGAAACTTTTACAGTTTCGACACGAAATAGATAAACAGATCGGCTAAAGTATTAAACCGTCATGGTTAGACTGTAATAGAAAATACTTAAGCAATAAATTTCTAGTTTTTATGAAAGAGTATAGTATTCTTTCAAATTAGGACTCCTCCCGGAATACGTCAGTTTGACGGTGTGTCCGAACGGATTAACCGAATTTTGTTAGACATGATAAGGTTAATCACGAGTCGCTCTGAGCTACCATTTCCTTCAACGGATAAGCTTTAAAACAGTGCAAGAACTTATTTTGAATAAGGTTCCATAATAATCTGTTTGACAGATATCATATTAGATATTAACGGGAAAGAACCGGGTTTCTCATTCCTGATAATTTGGGTATGCTAGGCATATGTTTGGATGATACCAAACTAAAACCAAATAGGATAAGTGCCAAATGTAGGTTATCCTAGGGATACCATAAGTATTGTACTTATACATCTCACAAGAGAACAATTAGATTGTTACTCACCATACGGTTTTCCTGAGAGGAATACCGATATGCAGTGGTAAGTGGGAGGATAGTATAACTCGATGGAAATCGGAGTAACTGTTCAAGGCACTGAATCTTAATGGAACATGAATAGATCATCGAGGATGAGACTATTACCATTAATCTTCGAATACACAAGAACCGCGTAGGTCGGACAGAGTCAGAAAACAACCTGGGGTATGGGTTTCTGATCTAACCTCATAAAGATGTGAATCTTATTGAGGAATACCAACTGACTACGTATGAGGAAGTGATACAAGATATCAACTCCCTAATTATGGCAAAGTGCCATATAATCCGAAATGGACTCCATGTATCTCAACCACTTTGGATACTAGTTGATGTACCACAAGGCATTGTGCCTAATGGTACTTAAAAGTCTTCTAGGAAGACATACATGGATGGCAACATACCAACGTATAAAGCTAGGCTTTAACGGAAAGGTATCGTTATCAACATTGTGTTGATTACGATTCAACTTTTTACCTGTTGCCACGGTAAATCCATTGGATAATGCAAGTTATTCGATCCATGATTGGATTATAACAAGCATTAGGTTCTTAAATTATCGTTTTGATATAATCATAATGGTGTATGATTTAATTCAAAACGAAAATAATTCTAGTGTATATAAGGAGGATAGTGGGAGCGCACTGACAGTGGCTGTCCTATAAAATAATAATACGTCATTTCTTGGAAATGATATTCCCATAAAATAAATATCGGTGAAAGCTGGCTTTCGAAATACTCTTATAGAAACCGTACATTGAAAAATGTACAAGACCTGGTGTATCATACGCTTTGAGCATATGGATTCACAAACAGGCCAATCCGAGTGATAGTCACTGGATTAATATTAAGAACATCCGTTAGTATCTTATAGAACTAAGGATGCTTCTTAGTCTATGGAGAAGGAGAACTTAAAGTGACTGGGGTCACTGTAGCAAGTTTCCTATAACCGATAAAGACGACTAAAAGTCGCAAACGGTACTATACAGTTTGAATAACGATACAGTGAGCTGGAAATCTTCCATGCAAGATACTGTTACCGAATAAACAACAAATGCAGGTTGTTGTTGCAGCTGAAGCAGCAATAGAAGTCATTTGGGTCGATACAAATCTAATTAGATTAGATATAGTTCTGTTAGCAGCTGAGCTAGGCGTCAACACAGGCTAAAGAATTAATGGTCTCATCAACGATCCAGATACATACTTAGATATTCATCTGATTCATTCGGATCATACATCGTGGCGATGTGATGATCGAATAAATCGCATCAAGATGATAATCATACAAATCCGCTGACGAAAACATTTTCTCAGCAGTTTGAACCAACCGTACATAGTTCGGGTGTTAGACACTCGAGTGACTGGCTATAGGCCAAGTGGGAGATTGTTGGACAATTATGACCCATAGCGTCACTATTTGTACAGGTCACGGTGTTGTTGTACAAATTAACTATGTGACAAAGGAGATTCTACTCTCATCATTTGTGATTAGATCACCTTAGATATATAAATGAAGAGAGGTCCCTATGATTAGTTCCTGGACTGAGAATGATATGAGACAGTATCAGTCCCAAAGGTTTAATCATTAAATATCCCTAGCCGGAGTATTGTCGAGACTAGACATCGATAATGCGGAATAGGCTAGTATTGCACTTGTGCGCATTGTGAGGGCACAACGGCATAGTTCTCATATAGATAAGTATTGGATACTTATGCAAGTGTGATAGGAGGTCGTGTTTCACCGATGGTACGGGAAACAGCTTCGCTCTGGATAGACCCCTCGGAATCTCATTGGTATTATGACTATGTGTCTATGGGAGGCCGAAATCAAGGTAGGTGTGTATAGTCTTAACCTGAGACTTGCATCGCTAATACTTACGATAATCGATAGACTTTGGTCTTGGTGGTACAGGGCTTTAACCGATTCTGCGTACACCACTTCTGGGTTTATCAGAGAGTCGTAGTGTATTGGGTGTGATGTCAAGACGGAAGTATCACTCCAGTCATAGTGGAGATGATGTCACGCAGGATATGGTATTAGTGCTCTTAAATGCTGGCCGGCCATCGGGATATTATGACAAGGTCATGTATATCCGATTATAGAGACTAGTTACCAGACATCCGATATGTGCTTCGGACGGGGCAGACACTTATCCAGCCCCAGCCCTAGCACGTGACTATCCGATACTGGGCTGATATACACAATACTACGGTATACTACGCTTGATACAGATCTATATATTCCTGTAAGAATATTTCTGGAGAATTGGGTAGGCATGGCGCTTTGCTAGAAGCCAACCTTGTCTTGTAAATCGGTATAAACGTAGTACGAGGTACTTACGTGTTCGGATAGTCCGACGACCGTATTTTCTGCCAACATATCCGGAGATCTCATGGGTCGCTTCCCGAAGATTCACCGATGACGTATAACTCGCACTTAATTAATCTGGGATTAATTAGAAGAGAGAGAAAATTAATCTGGGATTAATCACGGAGATATTTTATCTGGGATAAAATATTAACTAAAGAGAAAGAACGATTAATTTGGAATTAATCGATAAAATAATATATTTGATATATTATTAGAAATTGGATTTCGACGCGGAATTAAAATTGGATTTTAATTCGGGCGAATGAATTAATTTAGAATTAATTCGTTAGCGACGTGAATAGTGATTTCGCTAGGCGTAATCATTTAATTACGACGCGACGGAAAATTCGTTAATTTGGAATTAGCGAACCCGAGCCCGGGATTATTTGCGAGCGCATTCGCATTTCGAATTCGAGTGCGGCACGCAAGTCAAATCGAGCGTCAAATCGCAAGTTACATCAAGCGTCAAATCAAATGTCACTTTGAGTGATGTGACAAGTTGTCACTTGATTTGAGTGATTGATGTGGTAGTTGAAAAGCTTTAGATGCTTTTTGCTTTTTGGTTTTAGCTTTTTGGTTTTTGAAAATTGAAAAGTTGTATATGGTTTATTTTATTTTTGAAAAAATATATAAACCAAAATACATTTTTCTTTTCTTACTTCTCTCTCCACTTTCACGGTTTCTAGGAAACCTTTCTTCCCTCCATTTTCTCTTCTCCCTCTCACGGCTCACTGCCGATTTCTTCCTCAAATTTCTGGTTTGACCGAGAATAAAGGAAGATGAAGAGTGCTAGCACACACCTTGGGTTATACTATGGTGATAGGGAAACGAATTTATGAGCTTGGAATCATTTTTGGAGCTTGAAGCTTGGAGCTTCAATGGAGGTCATCAATGGCCGATCATGGAGGAGACCACCACCATCAAAACCGAGCAGCCCACTGCCTTGGAGAGCTGTTGCCGTGACTTTGAGGGAGGCAAAAATGCATCTTGTTCTTCGCATCCAAAACCGTTCAATGTGAGTTATGTTTCCTCCTTACTCCTTTGATGTGTTCATACGAATTTCTTGCTTGATTTCATGATCTTGGGACATATATTAGAACTCAACAAATACACACCGGGGTATGTGGTCCACATATGAACGGGTTGAATCTGTCCGCAAGATAGTGAGACAAGGTTTTTATTGGTCAACCATGGAAACAGATTGCGCGAAGATGGTGAAGCACTGTCATGACTGTCAAGCACATGGTAATTTGAATCACTTACCGCACATAGAATTGCACGGGTTGTCAGAGCCGTGGCCTTTCTCAGCATGGGGGATTGATATGATTGGGGAAATTCGACCGAATGCATCAAATGGGCATCACTTCATAGTAGTGGCAGTAGATTACTTCTCGAAGTGGGTGGAAGCCGAATCATTCTGTAATGTTACAGCAAAGCAGATGGCAAAGTTTATAGCTCGGAACCTCATTTGTCGGTATGGTATGCCGCATCATGTAGTGACAGACAACGGGGTCCAATTTCAAGGAGAGACGAAGGCAATGTTACAGAGGTATGGGATAGGCCACCATAGTCGTCACCGTACAGGCCGCAGGCAAATGGGGCAAATGAGGCAGCTAACATGACTATAAAGACAATTTTAGCCAAGATGACAGAAAATTGCAGAGATTGGGCCGAGAAATTACCGTATGCTTTGTGGGGGTACAGAACATCAGTAAGAACATCAATAGGGGCCACACCTTACTCTTTGGTCTATGGAATGGAAGCAGTATTGCCGGTAGAAGTGGAAATACAGTCTATGAGGGTATTAACAGAGGCAGAATTACCGGAACAGGATTGGGCCGCACAGAGGTTTGATCAGTTAGCACTATTGGATGAGAAGAGAAAGAAGTCTTTGTATCACATGCAGTTGTATCAGAAGAGACTAGCCCGAGCATTCAACAAAAAAGTACGTCCCACCAAGATCAGAAAAGGTGATTTGGTACTTAAGCAGTCGAGGCCGTCGACGACAGATCCGAGAGGAAAATTCAGACCAAACTGGGAAGGACCTTACATAGTGCAGAAGGTAATGGGAAATAGAGCAGTGAAGCTATCAGACTTGGAGGGGAACGAGTTCACCGAGCCGATCAACGTAGACAGATTGAAGCAATACTTTACCTGAGGAAGAGAAGACCGAGCAGTCACCACGGGAATTAGCAGAAGACCTAACCCAGCGGAATAAGAAAATCATTCATGCATACACGTAACATTGCATTCTCTTCGTGTTTGTTTCTGTTTTGTGTTCGCAGGTTCGAAGAAAGGAGAAAGCAGTAGAAATGAGCCAAGCAGCGTCAACGCAATTTCAGTTTTTGGGATGAGTCCCAAGGGGCGAGGCCCATATCAGCTTGGGGGCGAGGCCCATATCATGTCAACTCCGGGTATGGAGACATATCATCAGTTCGAGGGCGAGGTCCATATGGTCAGCGGTGTTGGGTCGAGGTGCCCAGGGTCGAGGTGCCCCCGTTGTCGGTTGTAGTTTCGGGTCGAGGTGCCCAGGGTCGAGGTACCCACTACATCATCAGTTCGAGGGCGAGGACCCTATGGTCAGCGGTATTGGGTCGAGGTGCCCCCGTTATCGGTTGCAGTTATTGGGATGCGTCCCAGGATCGAGGTCTGCTGCAGCACCAACTCGGCTCGAGGCAGCAGCCGAGCCATGTAAGTGAAAATGCATTGCATAACTTTGATAGGATTGTTCAAAGTCACATACTGCACAAGTCCCATCAAAGTGGGGGTGACTGTAGGCATTGCATTTTCGCATGTGAAACCCGATGATGAGTCTCAGTTGGAGGCACTACCTTTTTAGCTAAGGATATTGCGGGAAACGGAGGTCGGAAGGGGAAATTCAGAATAAGTACGTCATCAAGTTCATTTCACAAGTTCACTGTCTTCGTTAGTGCTGCGTTCGTTACTTCGTTCGAACGTCAGGCAGATTGCGGAGGTTTGTGTAGCGTTCGAATGGGCGTTCGAACGGCGTCGGTGTTTCTGGTTTTGCTGCTAGCCTCGCACCCTAGCCCAATTAGCCCCCCAAAGCCCATAAAACACATCCCAATTTAATTAAATTAAACATTGAATTAAATAAAATATTTAAATCATTTACCAATTAAATAAAACATAAAATATAATCATACCTAATAAAGATAAATCAAATATATTAACTTCCTAACCAAACAAATCACATACTAAATTAAAAAGATGTCATTCCTAATTAAAATCAATCATAACAAATTAAAGATATTGACTTCCTAATCTAAACAAATTTTGTCCACCATCAAATCCCTTGTTTTCCTTGTCTAACACCAAATCATATCTCTCTTTAATGCCAAAATCCCTTCCTTGTGAGACAAGGTAGAGCCCTAGCCATTCTCTATATAAACAAACCCTAACCAAGAGATGCATCATCTAGCTCATACAGATAACTCACTCAAAAATCACAACACAAAGAGCCTTAGCCACTCACGGCAATAGCAACAAGAAGAACACAAACAATTCCCTTCATCTCCTCCACTCCATAACCGAAAACAGCACCCCCCCTAAACCTCTACTCATCACCAAAAATCTCTCCCATACAGCAGCCCTCCATCACCGAAAATATAACTCCAAACAGCAGCCCAAACACGCCCCACACACCCTTTGAAACACGTCTGGATAGCAGCCCAAACCACTCCTAAAACAGTCCCTAAAATCCCTTAAAACAGTAACATAAACTGCACTTATAATCCTTGAAATAACCACACAAAACTACACTAAAAAAACCACGAAAATCACTCAAAACAGTTCGTTGAAACGTCAAAACAGATGACCTGAGCAGTGAGTAGCAAATCAGAGACCGAACAGCAGCAGAATGGAGACCGAACAGCAGCAGAACGGAGACCAACGGCAAGCAAAACAGCAAAACATTGAGCTAGGACGCTAAACCAGTGAACCAGAGAAGTTGAGGAGCTGTACCATTTCCGACGTCCGTGAAACGCAAGCCCGAAAGTTGGCAAAAAGGTTAGACCTGAGGGTATTTTTCACACTCGTTTTTTTGTTTTTTTATTTGTATTATCTATTGAGTATTGCTTGCATGGTTGTCATGTTGAAGTGCATGTTGTGGCCCTTGAGTAGATAAATATGCATGAATTATGAGATGTCGTATGTTGTGGCTTTGGAATAAAGTGAGAGATGTGTCAACTCTCACGGTATATCGGATGGAAACCCGGACGTAAATTTCATAGCCGATTATGAATGGACGGTAGTATGATCTGTACTCGGGATACAACTCCACGTACCGCTTGAGTAAACGGCACCCTCTTTTGTTTTGTGTTACTTTGGTTTATTTATTTTTTTCATCACTTGAATTCTGCATGTTGCTTATTTATGCATGATTCAATCGAGCGCATGGGCTTAGTAAGTGGAATGAAAGATCCCCAATGGGGTGGGGTTAAAGCCCCTTACCACGATGCTTTGCCGCGCCGGTTGATGTGTGTTCGGTTGAATGCAAGATACGTTCAATCGGGCATACTAAGTCTGATATTATTGTTTTTTTAATTCTTTTTATGCATGATTCAATCGAGCGCATGGGCTTAGTAAGTGGAATGAAAGATCCCCTATGGGGAGGGGTTAAAGCCCTTTACCACGATGCTTTACCGCGCCGGTTGATGTGTGTTCGATTGAATGGAAGATACGTTCAATCGGGCATACTAAGTTTGATATTATTGCTTTTAATTTTTTGTATGCATGATTCAATCGAGCGTATGGGCTTAGTAAGTGCAATGAAATATCCCCTATGGGGAGGGGTTAAAGCCCCTTACCACGATGCTTTGTCGTGCCAGCTGATGTGTGTTCGGTTGAATGCAAGATACGTTCAATCGGGCATACTAAGTCTGACATTATTTTTTTTAATTCTTTGTATGCGTGATTCAATCGAGTGCATGGGCTTAGTAAGTGCAATGAAAGATCCCATATGGGGAGGGGTTAAAGCCCTTTACCACGATGCTTTGCCACGCCGGTTGATGTGTGTTTGATTGAATGCAAGATACGTTTAATCGGACATATTGAGCTTGACATTATTGTCTTTATTCTTTGTGTTGCATGCATCAAGTCTGGTTCCGTTCGAACGCGTTCTCGAACGCTACACGAACGCGAACCTTCTGTTTACCATTCGAACGCGTTCTCGAACGCTACGCGAACGCACACACACTTTCTTAGTCTCATCATACATCAGGTCTGGTTCCGTTCAAACGCGTTCTCGAACGCTACACGAACGCGAACCTTCTGTTTACCATTCGAACGCGTTTTCGAACTCTACGCGAACGCGCACCCACTGAACTGAGTCCTTTTCATCAGATTTCATACATAGTTTTCCTAGTAGCTATCCCCACATGTATGAATACAATGTGTTTAATGTATTACAATTCATATACCTATGTCATGATAACATTTGAGTATTATTTCTTGCGGTATATCGGATGGAAACCCAGACATAAATTCCGTAGCCGATTCCGAATGGATGGTAGTACGGTCTGTACTTGGGATACAATTCCACGTACCACTTGAGGAGGTGCTCACATATATGCTTGTGCGGTTAGTGTGTGTGCTTGTGTTTTCTTGAATATAATATGCCAATGAAGTTGTATGTTTGTCGCTCCTTTGATGTACTTCCAAGCATGCAATCTTAGATGTGAAATATATGTGTAAGTTTTATTTTGTACATGTGAATTTAGAAGTATGATACTCTTGGAAATAAGTGCTACTTAAGCCTGATTAAATTATTACATAAATCCTTTCATTACAAGTGGCATGAGTAAGGGACCATTCCGAACCCAACGGTTTGAGGTCTTCCCTTACGAGGGGTGAGTGCGGCCTTAAATCTCATTTTCCCGGTTCACACCGGCTGGCGACTCCATTATTCTCCGGTTTAGTCCCCCGTGGCTACTCCATACTCCCGACCGGGCCGCGAGCCCGGGACAGCATGCGTCGTCCAGTTCCTGTGTCCCACAACTACGATTCTCAATATACCCAGAAGAGGCATACACAGAACCTGTTAAAGCCCTGGACGACCAAAACCAAAGTATATTTATTGTCGCAAGTATTAGTGGTGCAAGTTTCAGGTTAAGACCAAATACACTTACCCTTATTCGGACTTCCATAAACACATAGTCATAATACTAATGGAATTCCGAGGTGTCTATCCAGAGGGAAGCAGTTTTCCGTACCATCGGTAAAACACAACCTCCTACTACACTTGTATGAGTATTCTATACCCAAATATATGAGAACTATGTCGTTATACCCTCACAACGCGCACACGTGTAATATTAGTCTTTTCCGCATTATCGATGTCTAATCTCGATAATACTCTGACTAGGGATATTTAATTATTAAACCTTCGTGGATTGATGCTGTCTCATATCATCTCAATCCAGGAACTAATCATATGGACCTTTCATCATTTATACATCTTGGTGATCTAATCACAAATGATAAAAAAGCAATTTCATTTGTCACATAGTTAATTTGTACAACAACACCATGATCTGTACAAATAGTGACGCTATGGGTCATAACTGTCCAATAATCTCCCACTTGGCCTATAGCCAGTCACTCGAGTGTCCTACACTCGAACTATATACGGTTCGCTCAAAATTCTACTGAGATAATACTTTCGTCATCGGATTTGCATGATTATTATTTGATGCGATTTATTCGATCATCACTTCGCCACGATGTATGATCCGAACGAATCAGATGAATATCGGAGTATATATCTGGATCGTTGATGAGACCATTAATTCTTTAGCCTACGCTGAAGCCTAGCTCAGCTGCTAACAGAACTATATCTAATCTAATTCGATTATTATCGACCCAAATGGCTTCTATTGCTGCCTCAGCTGCAGCAATATTCCACTTTGGTTGTTTATTCGGTAACAGTATCTTTCTTGGAAGATTTCCAGCTCACTTATAGTACCGTTCTTACGACTTATAGTCGTTTTTATCGGTTAGGAAACTTGCAGCAGTGAACCCAGTCACTTCAAGTTCTCTTTCTCGATAGTATAAGAAAGCATCCTTAGTTCCTCTAAGATACTCAAGGATGTCATTAACATCAATCCAATGACTGTCACTTGGATTTGCCTGATTGTGACTCCATATGCTCAAAGCATATGAGACACCAGGTCGCGTATATTTATTTCAATGTACGAGTTCTCGGAGAGTGCTAACAACTTTAAATCTATCCCATTAGATTTTTATTCCTAGAATAAAGGTTGTTTCTCCCAATAATTCTACGGAGAATTTTCATGAAAGCCAAGCTTTCACCGATTGTATTTATGGGAATATCATTTCCAAGAAATGATATGTCATTATACAGTACATTCACTGTTAGTGCGCTCCCACTAACTTCCTTATATACACAAGAATCATTTCCGTTTTGATTCAAATCATATACCATTATGATTACATCAAAATGATAGTTCCAAGAACTCTATGCTTGCTTCAATCCATCCATGGATCGAATAACTTGCAAACCTTGTTTGCTAGTTTTGGTACGACAAAACCGTCAGGATATTGTAAACATCCTCCAAAAGGTTTTCGTTAAGGAAAGCGGTTTTGGAATTCGAGCTGCCATATTTCATGAATGAAACATGCAGCATTAGCAAGCATTGTCCAAATGGATTTAACAATGGCAATATGTAAAAGGTTTCGTCATAATCGACACAATGTTGATAACAATACCTTTTCGCTATAAGCCCAGCTTAGTACGTCGGTATGTTGCCTTCCATGCATGTCTTCCTTGAAGACTTATATAGTACCAATAGGCACAATGCCTTGTGGTACATCAACTAGTATCCAAACTTAGTTGGTATACATGGAATCCATTTCGGATATCATGACATTTTGCCATAATAGGGAGTCGATACCTTGTATCACTTCCTCATACGTAGTCAGTTCGTATTCCTCAATAAGATTGACATCTTTATCAGGTGAGATCAGAAACCCATACCTCCCAGGTTGTTTTCTGACTCTCTCCGACTTACGTGGTTCTTGTGTATTCGAAGATTATTGGTATAGTTTCATCCTTGATGAACTATTTGTGTTCCATTAAGAAATCGGTGCCTGGAACAGTATTACTCCAATTTTCATCGAGTTTTACTTTCCTCCCACTTACCACTGCATATAGGTATTCCTCTTAGGAAAACCGCATGGCGAGCAACAATTACATTGTTCTCTAATGAGTTGTATAAGTACTATACTTAGGTTTCCCTAGGATAACCCACAATTTAGACACTTATCCGATTTGAGTTCTAGTTTGGTATCATCCAAACATATGCCCAGCATTCCCAAATCTTTTGGAATGAGAAAATCCAGTTTCTTTCATGTTCATATCAAATATGAAGTCTGTCAAATATATTTTTATGGAACCTTATTCTAAATAAGTTCTGCACTATCTATGCATATCCATTGAAGGAAATGGTAGCTCAGAGAGACTCATGATTTACCTTATCATGTCCAATAAAATTCGGTTTCTCCGTTCGGACACACCGTCAAAATGACGTGTTCCGGGAGGAGTCATCATTGAAAGAATACTATACTCTTTCAATTATACGAGAAACTTATTGCTTAAGTATTTTCATCATGGTCCAACCGTGATGGTTTAATACTTTAGCCGATCTGTTTGTCTACTTCATGTCGAAACTCTAAAAGTTTCTGATTCGTGTTTCTTAAGAAACACATAACTATAACGCGATGCCACATCCGTAAAGGTCACGAAACATTCATATCCACATCTAGCCTAGCTAGATATGGGCACACACTATGTCATTATGAATAAGGGCTAACAGATCGATGGCACTAGCACTTTTACCAAGTAAAAAGTGTTTTAGGCACTTTGCCCAATAAAATAGATTCGTAGACATTATTTGAATAGAATCAAATCCGCCCTAGTATCCACTCTTCAAAAGTGTGGATATACGAGTCTTGTTTAATTGTGTCCCAGACAACAATACCACAGTTAAGTCTCAACTGATTTATTCATTTTAAGCTATTTGTTTGTCATGTCATACGTTTGAGATTTATTTATATTCAAAATATAAATACTGTTATTCACATCTAATGTGTTTATCTAAATATCATATTTATAAAATAAAACACTTTAGTGTTCTAGAATATAAAGGTATACCCGCAACGAGTTAAACCCTGATATAGAGATAATGTTTCTAGTCAAACTAGTTACATTCTAACAATTTCCTAATTCAAGTACATACCCGAAGGGTAGTTCCTAAACTTAGGTATCTACGGTTAAAACAGCGACTTTCGTCCCGTTTCTGATTCGTAGATAAATCTCATCTGAAGTCAGTATCCTGCTCTCAGCAGATTCTGCACATCAATACATATTTATATACCACCTTTTAGTATGTAAAATCCAATTTTAATACTAGTAGTGAACATATTTATGACAAATATATTTGAAGTCGGAGCCATGCCCGTCTTCAATTCCTTCATATATGCCTAGTCCATACGGCAGCCACGCTTCCGTGTCCCCGTTTGCCACAATTTAGGCAGACTTTCTGGGATATGTCCTTTATCTTCCCAGAAGATTATAATGATTTTGCGTTTGCCCTTTTCACATTCCAGAAGCCTTTGGCCTTCTGGGATGTCGAAGTAAGATGCGTCTTGCGCTTCTTGCCTTATTGCAAAGTTTGGTTTTGTCTCCTTGAGTATAGCCATTAACTCTCCAAGAGTTTATTATTGAAATTAGTTCTTCTAAGATCTAAGGATAGATATATGAAGATCCTTGAATTTCATTATCATACTATAAGGATCTAATCCTTAGTTCTGACTAAGAAATTAAGGAGTCTATTTGGCAAGTATAATGGATTAAGCACTAAAGTTATCATCACATGAATATTCCAAATATCATGCTCTACTATTTGCTTAACTCCGGGCTTAGGCCTAATATGTTATTTTATCAAATAAAGTAACTTATTAGTTTCCAGGACCATCTTGAAATTTTATTCCCAATTTGAAAATTAACGTCGTTCAAATATATTTTCTCCCAGGATTATGTTTTAAACACTAATCTTTCAATTTATCTTGATTCTAATAGTCCAACTATTTAATCAACGATTTTAGGTACTATTTATTATAATGATTACTATAGTCCAACTATTAATCAACTATAATTTAATTGGTTAAATTCAATTATATTGATTACTATAATCCAATTATAAAATCAACTATAATTCAATTTGTTAATTCGAATACATTGATTACTATAATCCAATTATATAACCAACTATAAATGAAATAGTTTGAATACAGTCCAACTGTTTTATTAAAACAACATTAATTATTAGTCCAACTAATATATTAATTTATTGACGAATTAATATTTGTAATGAGCGCGTATGGCAAGTAACTAAACGAATATTGCAAATTTAATACTTGCCTCCCACTATTTTTCGGCGAGCCTCTAACCCTCTGTGGAGTACTCGGGAAACCTTGTTTCCTAGTGGGCTAGGATCCCATTAAATAACACACAATCTTGACTTTGGCCAACAAATTGTATGATAATTAACTAGGTAGATCTCTAAGATCAATTGGATCCCATCCAATTCCTATATCCAGTAGGTGGACATCCAAGTCCGAAACATATATCCTATATATGCCAATATATCCAATATATTGCCTAACCTTTTTCCTCTGAATCAACTAAGCCTTGGCTTTGGCACAACAAACTTAGTGATCCCAGTTAAGCGGAACCCATTGACCATGGAAAGCTTCGTAATCAATGTCGATGGACAAGAAGTGATCTTGACTTTGGCCAACAAATCACAACTTGGACAAGACACCGATATGGAACAAAGCCTTCGTGATTCAAACACATCCTCGATGGACAAAGGTCTTGACTTTGGCCAACAAACCAATGTCAGTCTTGAATCTTGAGTAAGAATCACTCAATGGAAGGAAAAACGCTTAATATGATGTTGAGGGTTTTTCGCGTGCAATTGGCAACCAATTAATTATCTTTGTTAAGGTCTCATCATCATACACCCTTAAACTTGCATTCTAAACACATAATAAGACGCATATAAATAAAATAGTAATGATATGCGGATGGATACTTAACACATTGTTCCTAGAACAAATCTCTCCATTTTCCTCCCACCAGCTAGCACAAGTATTGCTTCTACCCGTTACATAACACTTCTAAAGAAACCTCATTTACATTTAGGGGAATAGGTGAGAAGAGAAATACAAAGAGTAAGGAGATAATAGGCTGGACACGCAGGTCCAATTTAATAAATTCTAAATTTATTACAATAATTTCCAAAATTGCACCACCGATCTAATATCCATCCGATATACATTATTCATGCATCGCAACCATGTATTCACACAAGCATGTTATCAATCAACATAATCCAATTAATTAATCTGATAATTAATGACCATCCAATGTTCAAACCACGATTTGATTTTGCTCGAGTAAAACTCGTTTTGCGAATAAGTACTCAAAGTACGAATTCTTGAATTAAATTAAACTACAACATTAAATCCAATTTAATTTGCATTTAATACTAATTCACTATTTAATTCCAAATTAAATATTACATTTTATTAACAAACCTTACGACTTAGATTCTAAATCTAATCGTTACGGGTCTCAAAGCCCAATTAACATCAAATGTTAATTTAATTTGAAGTCCAATGGGCTTTTAATTAATTTCTAAGGCATGGACTTTTGGTCAATATGGGTCAAACCCAAATATCAAAGCCCATTTAAGGAATCACCCTTATATGCCAAGAAACCAATTTAGGCCCATTAGGCCCAATTAAATATTAAAGGTCCATTAGTCATAATTGGACTTTATGGATATGGTTTTGGGCCCAATTGGATCCAACAAATTTAGCCTAAACCCATCTTGGTACAACCAAGCCCATTAAGGCCAATTACAAGTTTTAAAGCCCAATTTCCAAAATAGGCCCAATTAATTAAATTACCAAATTCCAAATTTTATAACTTAATTAACTAAAGTGTATGTCATAATTAATTACCCAAATTAAAATTTACAAAACACCAATTTGTACAATTATTTATGCTCATTAACATCAAAACATGTCCAACACATTTTAATCAAACCCATTTCATGCTTCTTAACTCACGGCAATGGTAGGGATTTTTGTCCAATTCCAATTTCAATCCAATTGAATTTAAATTAATATTCCCAAAGTCTTTCAAACTCATCCAATGAATCAAAAAACAAAAATTACCATGAGATTATGGTACATAAAGTTTCGGCCAAGCCTACATTTTTTGGCAAAAAATGATCCAATCAAATTTTCATGAAATTGATCCAATACAACTTCAATTAAACATCATTTAAGCATACTCAATCAAGTAATTTTATCAAATCATGCTCAAATACAATTTATCCAATTTTAACCCTAAGTTCAAGTTTCATGCTCAACCTCGCTCTAATACCATTGTTGGGATTCTACGGTCTAACCGGGATCGATTTAAGCAATGAAAATCATGTGCGAATACTAAAAGAAGTTGCGAAATACTTACAATGATCGGTTGAGTGATGCGACGAACAAAAAAAAACTCTTTTCCCCTTGCATGATGCTCACGGCAGTGGGCTGTTTTTGTCCTCCAAATTTTCGGCCATGGATGATCCATCAAGCTCCAAGCTTTGGTTGATGATTCCATGCTCACGGGTGCGGTTCCCTATAACCTTCGCAAAACTCCTAAAGCGTGCTAGCACTCCAGAAATTTTGCCGTAAAATTTCCTATTGCTTCTCCTTGGCTCACGACATTGCAGTGAAAAGAAAGAAGAAAACGGCCTTGAGGCCGAGAGAGATGAGAGGAGGAAGAGAGTGAGTGTGTTGGTTTTTGGAAAAATGTGTATCTAATACACATATTGAATTTCAAAAATTCATTTCCCTAAAGTCAAAGCATTAAAGCTTTGCCAACTACCACCATAAATCACAATGACAAGTTGTCACATCACTAAAAGTGACTAGACATCACATCAATCGATTGACTAGTGATTTGATGCTTGATTTGACTTGTGGGCCGCACTTGAATTCGAAATGCGAGTGCGCCCGCAAACACTCCCGGGCTCGGGTTCACTAATTCCAAATTAATGAATTTTCTATTGCGACGAAATTAAATCTAATTTAATTAAATAACTTTGCATAGCAAAATTACTATTCACGTCGCTAACGAATTAATTCTAAATTAACTCGTTCGCCCAAATTAAAATCTAATTTCAATTCCGCGTCGAAATCCAATTTCGTTTCATATATCAAATATATTATTTTATCGATTAATTCCAAATTAATCGTTCTCTCTCTTTAATTAATATTTTATCCCAGATAAAATATCTCCGTAATTAATCCTAGATTAATTTTCTCTCTCTTATAATTAATCTCAGAATAATAAAGTGTGAGTCATACGTCATTAGTGAATATTCTGGAAGCTACCCATGAGATCCCCGGATATGTTGGCAGTAAATCCAGTCGTCGGACTATCCGAACATGTAAGTACCTAGTACTACATTTTTACCGATTTACAAGACAAGGTTGGCTTCTAGCAAAGCGTCATGCCTACCCAATTCTCCAGAAATATCCTTACAGGAATATGTGATCTATATCAGGCATAATATACATAGTATTGCGTATTTCAATCTAGTATCGGATGTCACGTGCTAGGCATGGGGCTGGAAATGTGTCTGCCCCGTACGAAGCACATATCGGATCTCTGGTAACTAGTCTCTATATCGGATAAACATGACCTAGTCATTTTATCCCGATGACTGCATTACATAAGAGAACCAGTTCCGTATCCTACGTGACAATCATCTCTGATCGGCGTAAACACACACTTATAACGCAAGCGCACGTATCGTTCAAGTAGTATCAAAATATCGATCCCACGAGGACTTAATTCCTACTGTTGTTATTAATTGTTGAATCTATTTATTTAAAAATATCTAATTGAGGGAGAAGAGAATGATTGCTTGATTGATTTGGTTGATTGTAGATTTGCAAAATAAATAAATAAATAAAAAGACAAAAGAAAATACTAAAGAAAATAACAAAAGACACAAAGATCTAGGGTTGTGAATCATTCTAATATCTTTTGAAAGATGAAGTGATTATTTTATTTTTGTGTAATAAATCAGTTTACTAACCTGGAACACTAAATTATGCAAAAGCCTCTGTCGATGGTCAGACGCAAATACCCAGTTTAACCCAATTGAAACATATGATCTATGTCAACCAAATTATCTGGATTCATTAAGTTTAAGTTCCAATTATAGCTACCCCCGCCCGACAGGTATATGTCTATCCTGTAAGAAAATCTATTAAAGGGTTATCTATCCTCAAGGAAGATCGTGAGCTATTAAGTCTAAGGCTGAAACCTAAAATCCCTATGTCTAGTTCATTTTAGATTTACCACATCAATCTTATTTGGATCAGACAAAAGAAGCATTAAGCTTAAGACTTAATAAGTAAACCTTTAAATTACCCAAACTAAAAATAACCCCTTATAAACCAGTGATATTAGAATTCATCACAACCCCAGATAACTAACACATAACTAGGGCTAGTAAAAACTTAAAAGTAAAGGACATAAAGTAAAAATACTGAAAAGTAAAATAAAAAAATAAAATGCTAAGGTAAAAGGAATTACTTTTACTATTTACTATTTTAGATATCTCCCATAAAATAATATATAAACTTGTGATAATATTACTAACCGACCAATCTGGCGGTGTCCTTTATTAGTCAGGTTTAAACCAGATTAAAATGAATTACCAACCGACCAATCTGACGGTATCCTTTTTAAGTCAATATTTTAAAAAGTGAATATATTATTTTTAAGGGAGATTAATCTAAATAGTAATAGTAAAAGAATTGCCTTTCACCTTAGCTGGGGAAGTTACCTCCTCATGGTGAATAGTAAAAACTGTAAAAAAGTAAATTACTATATTAAAAAAACGTAATTAAAATTATTTACAAAACTAAAAACTAAATGAAACTAGAGAGAGAAACTCTCTCTTTACATCAAAGAGATGAGAGAGAGTGGTACCACTAAAACTGAAATTTGAAGCTCTATTTATAGGCCCTGGTAGGCTTCCAGCGTCACGACGCCAAGGCCTTTGGCGTCGCTACGCCAGCTTCTGTTGACGTGGCACGCTCTGGTTCGTTGGTTTGCATATTCTGGATAAGCTGATAAGGTGACACGTGGCGAGGTGGTTGGGCTTCAATTATTATGACACGTGGCGGCTTCTGATTGGTTGATGAGATTCTTATCCGCCACGTGTCAGATAAGGATTAGACACTTAATGATTGATGATGACGTGGCAGTGACATGGCGGCACATGGGAAAGAGATTGTCGAGACCGTAGGATTGCGACACATGGCACTTCCTAATTGGCTGATGATGACGTGGCGGTGAGGTGGCAGCTTAACTTCGTCAACCTGGTGATGTGGATGATGATGTGGCAATGACGTGGAGTGACACGTGGCACACGTGGCGATGATGACTATCGGCACCGTAGGATGCTGACACGTGTCACGGCGCATGTTAGCAGATCGGTTGTGATGGTGACACGTGGCGCGGCACACGTTAGAAAAGTCAAACTTTTCTCAGATTCTGACACATGGACCCGGTGCATGTTAGCACTGTTCGGCGCGCACGTTAGGCATCGCGACGCTGAAGTTCTTGGCGTCGCGTCGCCGAAATTTACCAAAATGCCATGTTCGTCCAATTTTCACTGTTTTGGCCCAAATCACCTCCAGAATGTCCTGAAACTTTATTTATCTACAAAATAACACAAAAACACATCAAAATATTCACAAAACTCAAGAAACTATACAAAATATTAGGTTAAATGAGTGGGAAATAGTGATAGATTTACCACTCATCACACCCCCAAACCTTAACATTTTGCTAGTCCTCGAGCAAAACATAAAATAACATAAATAAATTAACTAAACCACTTTCGTAGGGATCACTGTTGCATTTAACGTATGCAACAAGCCTTTAAACCCCTAGGTGTCCCTAGTGGACGAGTTGTAGTCTTGTGAGGGTTTACATCAATGATACCCACAAACATTTTACAAAAGTAAAAAGGTAGTAAAACTAATGCACACAAAAGCAAAAAGACAAGCGAAAAAAGAATAAAGATGTTAGTGACTGATCAGGTGAAACTTCTACCCCAAGTTACTAGTTGTTTTGTTTTTTTCTAAATTACTGAATAAATAAATTCTCCGATTATTTTTACCATTCTTCATATACATAGCCAACAAAATATTAAACAACTTATTTTTGCCCACAACAGTCATAAGTGTAATTGATAGGAGAGTAATATTTTTGTCCTAAAGTTCTATCAGATTTCACAACTTTTTGTAGCAATGGAATAATTTTTCTCATTTTTCTGATTTTTTCTTTGATTTTTCTCTATTTTTTATTTATATACAATACCTTCCGTCTATGTAGCGAGTGTTGGGTCGGTGACTCCCAAACTAGTTGGCTTTAGGGCACCAGGGTTAAGACACCCCTACGGACTTAATTACTCAGACTTCAGATATATATATTTTTGTAGCATCTTCGATCCATGTAACGAGCTTTGGGCCAGTGACTCCCAAACCAGTTTTCTTTAGGGCACTAGGTGTTAAAACACCCTTACAGACTTAATAACTCGGATCTTAGACGTTTTTTTTTTTTACTCCATTGCTTTTGAGATGTTTCCTCCAATTAAACTATAGCACTAATATTACAAACTTTTCAATTTTAGCTCATGTCCGTATGTTACTATATATGTTTATAATATCTGTCAACTGAGCATATGAAGATCCATTTTAGTCCGTTTTAAGGAGAATTCACAAATTAAATAATTCAAAATGAAATAAACAAAAATTAACTTGTTTCGAAATAGGTTTGAGATACGTCTTAGGAGTGGAAATTCTTACTCAACTATCTCTTACCAATTTCACCTTTTTAGTCAAATTAAAAATGCAAAATATTTTTGTAATTTTTGAAAATTTTCCAATTTTTTTGTATTTTTCGAAAAATTTTGGACTAAAAATAAAAATAACACACAAACTAAAAATAAGGTACTGATCAACTAATTCCCTCCCCCAAACCTAAATGAGACATTGTCCCCAATGTCTTAAACAGTAAAATGAGAGTTAAGAAGGTCGTACCTGGTTAGCTGAAAATCTACAGGAAATTAAAGGTTAAGATCCAGATTAATCCTACGCCTCTTACCACGATCGTCCTCGGACCAATTTATCTTTGAAAGGATAGGGTCAACTTGTGGTTCATAGGCTATGAGTTGGTCTATTAGATCCGGAGCAGTTCTGGCAGTAAAGAGGAGTTCTTTCATAGGTTTTGACATGAACCCATTTCTCTGAGCATCATCAAGAAACACACAAAGAAAATCATAGAATCCATCAACGTTGAATAGTCCAAGCGGTTTCTGGTGTATGTTCAGGTTCGCCCAAGATAGAACTATAAAAATTTCCTCCAATGTACCCAAGCCACCTGGCAAAGCGATAAAAGCATCAGCACGGTTAATCATTTCTACCAGTCGTTCAGACATACCTGGCACGATCAGTTCCTCTCCGTTTGATGATCAATAAGATTTGCCTCTGCCAAGGGTTTTGGGATGATTCCCAAAACATGACTGCCTCATCCTGTACAGCCTTTGAAACGATCCCCATAAGTCCGAGATTGCCTCCGCCATATATTAAGTGCATATTCCTTGCAGCTAAGACTCGACCCAATTCATGTGCGCTTCTACGTATTGTGGCTTAACTCCAACACTACTACCGCAAAACACACAGATGTTTTCAACTCGTCTTCTTGAAGTGGCTTCCATTTTTTATGTATTCTTTCTCAACTCTGGATGCCTTCAAAAGTGCAATGACGGGCTGAATTTATGGTACCTGAAAAAGGGTGAGTAATAATAGCAATAGTATCTTCCAGAGGACGTTTGTTTGCTAAACAACAAAATGAATGTGAAAGGTCAAAAAGTCTGGATCCTGTCTACGAAAATAAAGATAATTACAACAGAAAAGTGAATCAAAGCAATAATTAAGGCAACGAAATTGTGTACGCAATACGCCACTCGCTTAGTATAAATTTATTAGGCTGCGTCTCAAGAATTAATTCTTTACTCATCCATTACTAATGAATTGTCTCTCTTCTTTGTGATTGCCAAACATCATTCCTTCTGTCTTAAAATGCTCTGTTTGTGCCTTTCCCTAAAAAAATAACACACAAAATTAAAAACTCTACAACATGTATACACAAAATATGAAAACAAAAATTACAACAAATTGCATGGGTTGCCTCCCTGCTAGCGCTAAGTTTTTCGTCTTCAGCCAGACGTGACTGAAATCCATATGTCAAGGAGGTTTCAATTTCGTTTTGGATGTCTGATTAAAGACAATCCCGTGAGCGTTGCTTTTGAAGGGTCTCTTCCAACGGTAAGGTAGCATAAAAAAATTTGTCCTATTTAGTGCTTGTGCCACCTTTTTGATCCTTGTTGTTCCAGTGATTCCTGCAAAGAAAGAAAGAAAATCAGGAGGTCTCATATGGTGCTTGACTTGGAATGGGAGTTCCATTCTGTCAAGCTTCTGGGCGATATCTTTGATTGTTACTCCCCAAAACAGCGATATTTCTCTTGAATGCTCTGGATCTTTATTAAGGTCAGACATTTGCTCCTCCATTTGCTCTGCTTCTTGTTCCACCTTTTCTTCACGATGTATTGTAAAATTTTTGTATTCAGCTCTTCATTTGTAATCTGTGAAATGCATGCTGCAAAATTATCAACCTGAGGATGTAAGGAATGGCAGATTTTAGGTCTTCATCTCTGATCTGGCTGGAATGGATGGTTCAGATAGATCTTCTTCAAACATCAAGGTAAAGCATGCTCCAAGATCTTCATTTTGAGGATTGAAAGTTTGATCCTCCGTTGTTGGTGCAGTTGGTACAAATAGATCAGCTTCATCCTCGTCAGAATCTGAATAATAAAAATCAAATTGAGACTTTGCCGGTTCGGGCTCCTGAACTGATACCTCTGGTTGTTGATACTGCTCAGCCTCCTCCTCTGTTGAAGTGTCATTATGGATCTCTGGGTACTCGAAGGCTTTGTCAGTTTCATCTGATAATTCTTCTTGAGGTAACTGTCTCCTTTGATCTGTCAGTCTCTGAATGAATTCTGATTGTCTCTGAATACTTTCAAATTGATTCTGGCATGTTCAAGCATTGTATCCAACTTTTCGTCCTGTTCTTGACCCAATATTTGAGCATGTCAATCATCTGATCTTCATCTGATGGTTCTGATTGTTGATGGGAATCATAGGTGGATGGTGGATAAGATGGAAAATGTGATGGTTCTTCGTACCTTGAATGATTCTGATAATTCTGCCACTCTGAAAAGTATAGGCATTGATCGCTCAGGTGGTTACCATCAAAATCACACATCTCCCCATTTCGTTCTGATGAGCAAATGTAATAGTGCTTGGTTTTGGCATCCAGTGACAGTCATTGGGTTGCACAACAGGCCTCAGAAAACAGACTGTTGCTCCCAGATGTGGGGTGTATCTTCTTGTAAGGTTCGTAATCTTTCAATTTCCCAGTAGTGTTCCATTTTTCAACCACCTGAAATAGAAGAAAGAAATAAAAATTACAGATAAAAAGAAAGAAAATTAGATACAAGTAACTTGGATAGCTTCAAATTAATAACTCAAGAAAATAAGTCCCCGGCAGCGGCGCCAAAAACTTGACCGGCGTAAACACACACGTATAACGCAAGCGCACGTATCGTTCAAGTAGTATCAAAATATCGATCCCACGAGGACTTAATTGTTGAATCTATTTATTTACAAATATCTAATTGAGGGAGAAGATGATTGCTTGATTGATTTGGTTGATTGTAGATTTGGAAAATAAATAAATAAATAAAAAGACAAAAGAAAATACTAAAGAAAATAACAAAAGACACAAAGATCTAGGGTTGTGAATCATTCTAATATCTTTTAAAAGATGAAGTGATTATTTTATGTTTGTGTAATAAATCAGTTTACTAACTTGGACACTAAATTATGCAAAAGCCTCTGTCGATGGTCAGACGCAAATACCCAGTTTAACCCAATTGAACCATATATCTATGTCAACCAAATTATCTGGATTCATTAAGTTTAAGTTCCAATTATAGCTACCCCCGCCCGACAGGTATATGTCTATCCTGTAAGGAAATCTATTAAAGGGTTATCTATCCTCAAGGAAGATCGTGGGCTATTAAGTCTAAGGCTGAAACCTAAAATCCCTATGTATAGTTCATTTTAGATTTACCACATCAATCTTATTGGTGATCAGACAACAAGAAGCATTAAGCTTAAAACTTAATAAGTAAACCTTTAAATTACCCAAACTATAAAATAACCCCTTATAAACCGGTGATATTAGAATTCATCACAACCCCAGATAACTAACACATAACTAGGGCTAGTAAAAACTTAAAAGTAAATGACATAAAGTAAAAATACTGAAAAGTAAAATAAAATAAAATAAAATGCTAAGGTAAAAGGAATTACTTTTACTATTTACTATTTTAGATATCTCCCATAAAATAATATATAAACTTGTGATAATATTACCAACCGACCAATCTGGCGGTATCCTTTATTAGTCAGGTTTAAACCAGATTAAAATGAATTACCAACCGACCAATCTAGCAGTATCCTTTTTAAGTCAATATTTTAAATAGTGAATATATTATTTTTAAGGGAGATTAATCTAAATAGTAATAGTAAAAGAATTACCTTTCACCCTAGCTGGGGGAGTTACCTCCTCATAGTGAATAGTAAAAACTGTAAAAAGTAAAAAAGTAAATTACTATATATTAACAAAACGTAATTAAAATTATTTACAAAACTAAAAACTAAAAAAAATTTAAAAACTAAAAGAAACTAGAGAGAGAAACTCTCTCTTTACATCAAAGAGATGAGAGAGAGTGGTACCACTAAAACTGAAATTTGAAGCTCTATTTATAGGCCCTGCTAGGCTTCCATCGTCGAGACGCCAAGGCCTTTGGCGTCGCTACGCCAGATTCTGTCGATGTGGCACGCTCTGGTTCGTTGGTTTGCAGATTCTGGATAAGCTGATAAGGTGACACGTGGCGAGGTGGTTGGGCTTCAATTATTGTGACACGTGGCGGCTTCTGATTGGTCGATGAGATTCTTATCCGCCAAGTGTCAGATAAGGATTAGATACTCAATGATTGATGCTGACGTGGCGGTGATGTGGCGGTGACGTGGCGACACGTGGGAAAGAGACTGTCGGCACCGTAGGATTGCGACACGTGGCACTTCCTGATTGGCTGATGATGACGTGACGGTGAGGTGGCAGCTTGACTTGGTCAACCTGGTGATGTGGCTGATGACGTGGCAATGACGTGGAGTGACACGTGGCACACGTGGCGATGATGACTGTCGGCACCGTAGGATGCTGACACATGTCACGGCGCATGTTAGCAGATCGGCTGTGATGGTGACAAGTGGCACGGCGCACGTTGGCAAAGTAAAACTTTTCTCAGATTCTGACACATGGACCCGGTGCACGTTAGCACTGTTCGGTGCACGTTAGGCGTCGCGACGCTGAAGGCCTTGGCGTCACGACGTAGGAATTTACCAAAATGCCATTTTCGTCCAATTTTCACTATTTTGGCCCAAATCACCTCCAGAATGTCCTGAAACTTTATTTATCTACAAAATAACACTAAACACATCAAAATATTCACAAAACTCAATAAACTATACAAAATATTAGGTTAAATGAGTGGGAAATAGTGATAGATTTACCACTCATCAATCTCCACTATTACTGGAGTGATACTTCCATCTCGACATCACTCCCAATACACTACGATTCTCAATATACCCAGAAGAGGCGTACACAGAAACTGTTAAGCGTACAAAGAAATTGTTAAAGCCCTGGACGACCAAAACCAAAGTACATTGATTGTCGCAAGTATTAGCGGTGCAAGTCTCAGGTTAAGACCCAATACACCTACCCTGATTCGGACTTCCATAGACACATAGTCATACTACAAATGGAATTCTGAGGGGTCTATCCAGAGCGAAGCTGTTTTCCATACCATCGGTAAAACACGACCTCCTACTACATTTGCATGAGTATCCTATACCCAAATATATAAGAACTATGTCGTTATGCCCTCACAACGCGCACAAGTGTAATACTAGTCTTTTCCGCATTATCGATGTCCAATCTCGATAATACTCTAACAAGGGATATTTAATGATTAAACCTTCGTGGATTGATACTGTCTCATATCATCTCAATCCAAGAACTAATCATATGGACCTTTCATCATTTATACATCTTGGTGATCTAATCATAAATGATAAAAGAGCAATTTCCTTTGTCACATAGTTAATTTGTACAACAACACCATGATCTGTACAAATAGTGACGCTATGGGTCATAACTGTCCAACAGTCATTTCTCCAGAAATTACTAAATTGCCCCCACTTAGAAGGGTATTTTTAGAAATCAACTATTTTGAAGCCCTTCTGATGTGATTTTCGAAAAGTGTTCAACACGAAAGTTGTTTGTCTCGGAAAAACGAGTCCACCGATTCAAGAATCAACTAAATCAGAATTGTTTTGCTATCTTTATAGCCGAAATAAGAAACTTTCTATGTATAAAATAATATACATAAATCGCGTAAGCGGTTCTTTCATGTCACGCAATTTCCAATACATCAAATATCTATTTTAAAATATCCCGAGCTATATTTCAACACTTCAACTCTTTTTCTCCGATATAGTCTTATTTGAGACCCGATTTGTAATATTAAATCCTTCCGAAAGAGTTTCCGAATTCCTGGATGTTACATTGACTAACCCTAGAAAGCTCTAAGTGCCCTAAATAATTGCGGAACAAGTAAGTCTTCAAAATGCAAACGAAACCAAACACACACAAAAACCTAGAAAAGCATGCCTGCATATATACACAAATAACAAAAACACAGTCGCATTAGTAATCCCACCCTCGTATTCCCATTATCACAGAAAATAAACAACATAAATACAAGCACCCAGCACATACAAACTACAACCATTATTGAGAAAGGGAAACATACACGAAGAAAAAAGAGTCAGTAGAAAACTTACTTGTTCAAATGGATAAAGATGTTGAGAAGCTTGAAAGGAAGTTGAAGGCTCAGAATAGTAGAGAATGAAGAGAGTGTTGAAGTTTCTTTAAAGAAGATGAAGTGTTGAAAGAAGAAAATGAAGTATTGTAGCCTTTAAGTAGGCAGCTAGGGTTGATTTTGACCGTTCGATTGAGGTAATATGGCAGGATCAGTGACACGTGTGATGGGGGACTCACCCATTGAATTTGAATGGAATAACGAGATTGGAGCCATTATTTGGTTGGGTTACAATTATCTTCGGTTTTGGAGCGCAAGCCTCGGGTACGTGACACGTGGCATCTCGGGGAGATGAAGAGGTGGAAACCCTTGAATGATGTGACAAGCATTTCAAGAAGGCCATGCTGATTACACAACTTCCAAGGGGCGGCTTGAGGAACCTTAGAAACTCCAACCGACGGTGGAGATGGCAATCATCACAAAAGAAATCTTTTGGCAGTAACAGGTACCTTCATGACCCGAGGACATGGCATTGTGGATGATAACGAAGAAAGACCCGAAAACGGAGGAGCCACTACATCATTATTGAAGTTCCCGACATCAACTTACCAACTCGTTGATACCGAGAACTATGGGACAAATGTTGATGGTGATTTTTTGCCCCGAGAAACTCCGAAGCCTGAAGATGGGGTAGAATGGGTTTTTGGTGCTTAACAGATGAAGACCCATGATCTTCATGAGGATGAGAAGTCAGAAGTATCATAGCCCGAGGCGCATATGAAGACCGATCCGATAAGAAGTATAAGATTGGGTAATATTTATGCAGATGAAGACTAACCCGAGGCACTCAGGAGATCTTTTTAATGCTAGTAACAATGGGAATGAGATCTTTTTAAGCCAACTGAGGCACGAGCACATACACCCTAGGAAGCTTTATTAGAAAAGAAGAAACATAGAAAAGTGATCACTAGAAGATACAAGCTAGATGCCCATAATAGATGCGGCCGAGGAGTTTAATGTTGGCTTGACCTTTTCGAAGAGAAGGTAAGGGAAGTGAAGGCATCTCTGTCGACCTGACCTGGTAAAAGGAGCAATGAAGAGCGTCTTCCGTTTTGGTATACCGACTCGGGGATATTGGTTGGGGTTATAGCATTATGCTCACGTATGAATGACGTAAGCCCCAAACAGAAGTTTGAGCCTCCTAAAAGATGATGAGATGGGAGTAGGCCAACGAATGATGGGATGGAAGAGGGTATCAGGCTTATCCACTGACACACGAAACCGCGTGAGTGGTTGGAATACGGGTTGGCACATGGGCAGAACGTGTAGCAGCTACCAAAAAAAGGTGAATTAATGAGGTTCAGATGGCAGGGAGTTGGGGTGTCAGACGGCAGAACTACTATTTGTAGTTTGATTGGGGAAATGAGCCTAGGCAATGATAACAGGGTAACGTGGCTGACGTCACGAATTGGTGTAATAGTGGATTTAGACGCACTATATAAAGGGGTTGAAGATTCATATTGAGGGTTTTTGAACTCTCTTGTTGGCCTAATCATTTTCTAGCAATTTTTAGCATTTACATAACTTGTAAAATAGAAGAAAAACTCAGTGTAAGAGAGAGACAAGGAGATCGGTCTGACGAGAGAGACAAGGAGGTCGGTCTGACCAGAGGTGGTAATAAAAAAAAATTTCCTTTGTTCCCGTGGACGTAGATTGGATCCATTCCACTGAACCATGTTAGATCCTTTGTCTTTTCTGTGGTTTTTGATTTGCTTGCCAACTTTGTTTTGGTTCCCAACTAACTAAATAAATTCATTACTTGGGGGAGGTTTGTTCGAGGAGTAGTTTTTCTCGAATTACCCTTGTAACGAAAAACAACCGTCAACAGTTAATATTATTTTATAATGAAAAAATGAAAAGTACCATATTATGAACAAATGTTTGGTAAAACAAACAAATAATCCATATGACAGTACATATTAGGGTAAAAAAAGATTTCATATTAAAAATTAAGCTTCTTTGAAATTAATCAAATGGATAACCTTGTAGCTCACTTGCAATGTTCATCTAATTACTCTACTGATGAGTACCAAAAATATAACTCAAAGAAATGCAAAACTTTCAAAATATTCAGAATCTCATGCAATTAACTTTACATCCTATTCAACATCCATCAGTCTAGTCTAGATAATTTACTTGCAAAATTTGACATCAAGATTTCATTATTTATTCATTGAATATATGATATTTACCCTAAAACTTTCATCAGAGTTGGACTTTCCAACATAATCAAACATCTCCTGAATTGGCGTAAAATTCAACTCTTGATCTTCAAAACAGCTCATTCAAATCTTTCAAATTCAAATTCGTTGCTTTTATCGGAACGATTGGGAAAGAAATTATTAAAGTTGTTTCAGATTAGTAACTGAAAAAATTTATTAAAATTGTTTCAGCTTAGTAATTCAAATTCATTACTTTTATCACGATTGGGAAAGAAATTATTAAATTTATTTCAGCTTAGTAACTGAAAAAAATTATTAAAATTGTTTCAGCTTAGTAACTGAAGCATTAATTTAATACAATGAATGGCTATATTTATTTAAAGTATTGTGATTAATGATTTTCCTAGGATTAAGGAGATCTCCCTAAGACTCCAAAACTGATTATAAGAGCTTTATTTTCCTTGGAAATATAATAAATATAGATTGTTTCATACAGGACAACCTCACAATCTTATCAATAGGATTCATTCACTTGCTTTCAAAATATATGTGTGAAGGAATTTATTTCCACTTGGTTTGCTTAAATAACAAAAAGACAACAGTCGATGATATGGTACTTGAAAATGAAATTGATTCCGGGTAAAAAAAATTAATACAAAAAAATTAAAACAATACAAAACAATAGCAGCTAACAAATAATTCATCTAGAAACAAGATAATCAACAGCTAAAAAATAACTTCCCACTATCATAAATGATGCAAACCCAGAACGAGCCATCCGCAACCAAATCCCGCGGAATAAGAGATTCATATCTGAAGGGTGGAACCCTGTGGCTCTTTCGATCCTTTTTCCTGGTCGATTCCATTTCTGAAGCTTCTTTTGTTGTGATTTTCTGCCGCTGAACAGTGTTTATGAGGAAAATATTCTTTGTATTATTATTAGAATAAAATTTACAAAGATTATAAATTTTTTTTACAAAAAACCTCACACTTCACTCTCTAAGCTCTTTTACTTGGAGTTTAAACTTTAAGCTCTCTTACTTGGAGGTTCTTGTTGAGGATGCTTAAATGCTCAAATGAGGGCTCAATTTATAGGCAATGACTTGCCTTCCAACTCAACATAATTAGTGAAGTGGTTGTCATATTTATCCACTAATTGAGCAGTTAGGGGTGGTTACTAACTCCAAAATCATTAATTCACTAATGGTGATGGTACCAAATATTAATTATGCATCAATTCTCCCCCTCCAACTGCATCTGAAACGATTTTCATCTTATAGCTATTCCGACTATAACTCTACACAACTCTAACTTGTCCCGTATAACCACCTTTGTTGACATGATGGTTGTGTCTCTACACAGTACACTGTAGGGAACGCTTTCCCTCGCGCAGCGGAAGCGGCTTAGGCACCCAATATCGATCTTGAAAATTTTTCTACACTCCTCATCTTAATCCAGAATTTTTCATTCAACAATTCAGATCTCGTATTTTGTGTCATAAGTATCATTGATTCTCTCATGGACGATTTATTCATAACTATTATGAATATTAATCTTTCTATTCGTAATAGAAAGACTTGAGTGCTCTAACCGTTCAAGTACCGAATCAACCCTTAAGGAAGATACTCATCTACTTCTCGCAAGAAGGAGTTGATTCCATATCTATGTAAAACATTCACAGCTACGCACCAAACCATGTCCCCAAAATACGTAGCTATTGGTCGGGATTGCTTCACCAACCTCACCTTTGTAAATCAAAGGACATAGCCTGTCATGTAGGAGTTCGTAGTACACTCATAATTAAGATCAACCAATATATGATCATCTATTAGACTGATACGAATTTCTTTGTTTAACGGATATTAAAAGAAATTCATTTCTGTCTTGGTCCAGTCCTATATGATCGCATCATATATGGTGCCTATATTCCCATGTCACCACATAAACAAACCCGGATCAAAGTCATCATATAAATATGGAATGGACCGCAGCTGTAAATAAACCACAAATAAAATGCCCTTCTTTGTTTGCTCTCTATGGACTATTTAAGATTACTAATTTCAGATTTAAATCCTCTTGTATATAACACTTATACACTAAATCTGAAAGTACATTTAGTATCCAATGACATACATGATAATTTATAATATGCAACTTTAAAATCAACATTTTAAAAAAAGAATAACCACATCGTTTATTACTTAAAACATAATCCCGTTTACATATTACATTATGCTCTTAGGCATATATCCCAACACACACTTCATTGTGTCTCTGCATAGTACTCTTCTACTGCCATTTTTCTTCACCAATTTGTTCCTCATAGTCTTCTTACCTTGTAGGAAAATCTCTACCTCCCCATATCAGTAAGCGGAATGTATTTGGATCCTGGATATTTGGTTGATGTATTTTTTCAGAGTTCCACTAGTTTCAGGAGGTCTGTCATCATCCAAATATGTGGATGATTCTGTAGCTTCTAGTGGCGCGAGTTGCGGCTCCTCGTACTCAACATTTTTTTTTCTGTAGTTTCCGATGGAGGGGACTGTGTCTCCCCCTGCTCAACATCTTCATTTGCCTCCTCTAGTTCTGCTTCTGAAATATCATGCACCCTATTTGTGGCCAATTATGCTGGTGCAGGGTCTGGATTTCTGTCGGTACTGAAGTTGGAATACATTTTAGGTTTTTCAATGTCTTTCATGGTCTGGTCTTCAAGAAACTCTACATCTTTGCTTTAGATGACAATCTTTTCCTTCGGATCCCATAGTATGTATCCAAATTCTACATCTCCATGGCCTAGGAATATACATAGAGTAGTCCTTGCATCGAGTTTCTTCTTGAGCTCCTTGGATACATGTTCTACGGCTAAACAGCCGAATACTCTAATGTGATAGTATGATGGATTCTTATCAGGCCACAGTTTCTCTGGAATCTCAAAATTCAACGGTACATATGGTGATTTTTTGATCAGGTAGTAGGCGGTATGAACAGCTTCTCCTCAGAATGGCTTTGGCAGCATAGTCATACTGATCATACTTATGACTTTCTCCATAATGGCGTGGTTTATTCTTTCAACTACACTATTATTTTGTAGGGTAGGTGCACCAATTCTCTCATGTCGAATGTCGTGTCTCTTGTAATAGGCATCGTGTTGGACAATTATGACCCATAGCATCACTATTTGTACAGAACATGATGTTGTTGTACAAATTAACTATATGACAAAGTAAATTGTTATTTTATCATTTGTAATTGGATTACCGGGATATATAAATGATAAAAGTCCATATGATTAGTTCCGGATTGATAAGATATGAGACAATATCAATCCATGAAGGTTTAATCATTAAAACATCCCTAGTCATAGTATTATCGAGATTGGACATCGATAATGCGGAATAGACTAGTATTGCACTTGTGCGCGTTGTGGGAGCATAACGGCATAGTTCTCATATATTTAAGTATTGGATACTTATGTAAGTGTAATAGGAGGTTGTGTTTACCGATGTTACAGAAACAACATCGCTCTGGATAGACCCCTCGGAATTCCATTGGAAGTATGGCTATGTGTCTATGGAAGTCCGAATCAGGGTAGGTGTATTTGGTCTTAACTTGAGACTTGCACCGCTAATACTTGCGAAAATCAATATACTTTGGTTTTGGTCGTCCAGGGCTTTAACCAGTTCTGTGTACGCCTCTTCTGGTATATTAGAATCGTAGTGTATTGGGTGTGATGTCAAGATGGAAGTATCACTCCAGTCATATGGAGATGATGATCACGTAGGATACGGAACTGGTGCCCTTATATGCTGCAGCTATCGGGATAATATGACTAGGTCATGTTTATTCGATTGTAGAGACTAGTTACCAGAGATCCGATATGTGCTTCGTACGGGGCAGACACAATTCCAGCCCCAGGCCTAGCACGTGACATCCGATACTGAATCGTAATACGCAATACTACGTATACTACGCCTGATACAGATTATATATTCCTTTAAGAATATTTCTATAGAACTGGGTAGGCACGATGCTTTGCTAGAAGCCAACCATTTCTTGTAAATCGGAAAAAATGTAATACTAGGTACGTACATGTTCAGATAGTCCGACGACTGGATTTACTGCCAACATATCCGGGGATCTCATGGGTCGCTTCCCGAAGATTCACCGATGACGTATGACTCGAACATAATTAATCTGGGATTAATTATTAGAGAGAGAAAATTAATCTATGATTAATTACGGAGATATTTTATCTGGGATAAAATATTATTTCAAGAGAGAGAACGATTAATTTGGAATTAATCGATAAATTAATATATTCGATATATTAAACGAAATTAGATTTCGACGCGGAATTAAAATTAGATTTTAATTCGGGCAAATGAGTTAATTTAGAATTAATTCGTTAGCGACGTGAATAGTAATTTTGCTAGGCATAATTATTTAATGAAATTTGATTTAATTACATCGCAACGGAAAATTCGTTAATTCAGAATTAGCGAACTTGAGCCCAGGAGTGCTTGCGGACCCACTCGCATTTCGAATCAAGTGGGGCCCACAAGTCACATCACGCGTCACATCATTAGTCATTCATGTGATGGGTGTCTTGTCACCTTTTTGGTGATTGACAACTTGTCAATTTTTGATTGATGGAAGTAGTTGGAAGGCTTTAAAGCCTTGTACCATTTTTGAATTTGGTAATTGATTTTTGGTATTAGATTTTAGAAATCCAAATACACAAAACCAACACAACTTCTTATTCTCTCTCTCTCTCCCTCACGGCCTTGGAGACATTTTCTCTCCCAAATAGTTTTAGCTTGGCCGAAACTAGAAATGAACAAAGAAGAAAAATTGTTGCAATTTTTCAAGAGTGCTAGCACACAAAATGAGTCCTACAAAGGTGATAGGGAAACCCATTCATGAGCATGGAATCTCAAACAAAGCTTGGAGCTTGAGCACACAAAGAGGAGTTTGGCCGAGAGTCTAATGGAGGAAAAGCTTGAAACACTTTGTGTGTTTCATCGCATTGCAAAGCCGATCAAAGTGAGTATTTCCGCAACTTTACTTTGATATATTCACATGTTTATATGTTTGAGTTGATCTTGGTTTGACCTAGAAAAACCAACAATGGTATCAATAGCCAGCCTTGATTAAGCATGAAATTGAATTACGGTAAAATTTGGGTAAAATTGATTTGTGCATGATTTGATGAAATTGATTGATTGAGTATGCTTGAATGATGATAACATAGTGTTATGCATGATCAATTTGATTAAAATTGAATTGGATTAATTTTCCCCAAACTAGTAGGCCTGGCCGAAAGTTGAGAAGCCCTAATGTCATGGTAATTTTTTTTTTGATCATTGGATGAGTTGAAAGACTTGGGAAATGTTGATTTAGGATTCAATTGGATTGAAATCGGAATTGGACATAAAACCCCAAATTGTCGTGACCAAAAGCATGGAAATGAATTGATTTTTTGATTCAATAATATTGGACATGTGTTGATGATGATTACCATAATTAATTATGTAAATTGGTGTTTTGGAAATATTAATTTGACTAATTAATTATGGCTACACACTTTAATTGATTTAATTGTGATAGTTGGAATATTGTAATTAAATTAATTGGGCTTAATTTCGAATTGGGCTTGGAAAGTTGTATTTGGGCTTAATGGGCTTGGTTGGGCCAAGTTTGGTTTAGGTTAATTGGTTGGATCCAATTGGGCCCAAAACCATATCCATAAAGTCCAAATATAACTAACGGACCTTTAATATTTTAATTGGGCCTAAATTGGTTTCTTGGCAAATAAGGGTGATTCCTTAATTGGGCTTTGGTTTTGGGTTTGACCCATATTGACCAAAGTCTATGCCTTAAGAAATTAATTGAAAGCCCATTGGACTTTAATTAAATTGACATTGGATGTTAATCGGGCTTTGAGACCCATACAGATTAGATTTAGAATCTAAGTCGTAAAGGCTCATTAATAAGTGTAATATATAATTTGGAATTAAATAAAGAATTAGTATTGAATACAAATTAAATTGGATTTAATATTGTAGTTTAATATAGTTCAAGAATTCGTACTTTGAGTACTTATTCTTAAAACGAGTCGGACTCGCGCAAATCAAATCGTTGTTTGAACATTGGATGGTCATTAATTTCAGATTAATTAATTGGATTAGATTGATTGATAACATGCTTTGTGTGAATACATGGATGTGATGTATGGATAATGTATATCGGTTGGATATTAGATGGGTGAGGGCAATTTTGGAAATTATTGTAATAAATTAGAATTTATTAAATTGGGACCTGCGTGTCCAACCTATTACCTCTTGTTTTTTTGTATTTCTCTTCTCACATATTCCCCTCAATGTAAATGGGTTTCTTTAGAAGTGTTATGTATTGGGTAGAAGTAAGAATTGTGCTAGCGGGAGAGAGGAAATGGAGAGATTTGTTCTAGGAACAATATGTTTTAAATATCCATCCGCATATCATTATTAAATTTATTTATCACGCCTTATTATGCTTTTAGAATGCATGCTTAAGGGTGAATGATGAGACATAATCAAAGATAATTAATTGGTTGCCAATTACGCGAAAAACCCTCAAAATATATTAAGCGTTTTTTTTCTTCCATTGAATGATTCATTCTCAAGATCCAAGATTGGCATTGGTTTGTTGGCCAAAGTCAAGACCTTTGTCCATCGCGGATGTGTTTGAATCATTAAGGCTTTGTTCCATATCGCATGTCTTGTCCAAGTTGTGATTTGTTGGCCAAAGTCAAGATCACTTCTTGTCCATCGACATCGATTACGAAGCTTTCCAAGGTCAATGGGTTCGCTTATCTGGAATCATTAAGTTTGTTGTGCCAAAGCCAAGGCTTAGTTGATTCAATAGTACCTGAAATCGTTGATTGGATAGTTGGACTATAGCAATCAAGAGAACTGAAAGATTAGCGTTTAAAACATAAACCTGGGTTAAAAATGTCTTTAAACGACTTTGATTTTCAGATTGGGAATAGAACCTCAGGATAGTCCTGGGAACTAAGAAGTTATTCTATTTGATAGAACAAAATTTTGGGGCCTAAGCCCGGAGTTGAGAAAACAGTAGAATATGATCTTTGGAAGATTCATGTGATGATAACTTTAGTGCTCAATCCATTATGCATACCGCAATGACACTTTAATTTCGTCGTCAGAATTAAGGATTAGATCCTTGTACCATGATGATGAAATTAAAGATCTTCATAGATCTATACTTAGATCTTAGAAGTACTAATTGCAATAGAAAACTCTTGGAGAGTTAATGGCTATGCTCAAGGAGACAAAGCCATAGTTTGCAATAGGGCAAGAAGCGCAAGGCGCATCTTACTTTGATATCCCAGAAGGCCAAGGCTTGGCCAAAAGCTTCTGGGGTGTGGAAAAAGAGGGCAAAGGTAAAATCATTACAGTCTTCTAGGAAGACAAATGACATATCCCAATATGTCTGCCTAAATTATGGAAAACGGGGTCACTGGATAAGTGACTGCCGTATGGACAAGGCAGACATGAAGGAAGTGAAGACGGGCAAGGCTCCGGCTTCAAGTATGTTTGTCATAAACATGTTCACTATTAGTTTCAAAATTGGATTTTTGATACTAGATGTGGTACATAGATATGTACTGATGTCCAGAATCTGCTGATAAGTAGGAGATTGACTTCAGTTGAGATTAATCTCTGAATTGGAAACGGGACGAGAGTCGCTGTTTTAACCGTAGAAACCTAAGTTTAAGAACTACCCTTAGGGTATGTACTTAAATTAGGAAACTGTTTAAATATACCTAGTTTGACTAGGAATATTATCTCTATATCAGGGTTTAACCCATTGCGGGTATACCTTTATATTCTAGAACACTAAAGTGTTTTATTTTATAAAGATGATATTGAGATAAACACATTAGATGTGAATAACAATATTTATATTTTGAATATAAATGAATCTCAAGCGTATGACATGACAAACAAATAGCTCGAACAGAATAAATCAGTTGAGACTTATAAGTGGCATTGTTGTCTGGGAAACACTAAACAAGACTCGTATATCCACACTTTTGAAGAGTGGATATAAGGACATATTTGATTCTATTCAAATAATGCCTACGAATCTAGTTTATTAGGCAAAGTGCCTAAAACACATTTTACTTGGTAAAAGTGCAAGTGCCACCGATCTGTTAGCCCTCGTTCATAGTGGCGTAAGTGGGCCCATGTCTAGCTAGGCTAGAGGTGGATATGAACACTTCGTAACCTTTATGGATGTCGCATCGCGTTATGGTTATGTGTTTCCTTTGAAACACGAATCGGAAACTTTTGATAGATTCAAAGAGTTTCGACACGAAGTAGACAAACAGATCGGTAAGAGTATTAAAACATCATGATTGGACCGTGATGAAAATACTTAAGCAATAAGTTCCTCGATTACTTGAAAGAGTATAGTATTCTTTCAAAATGGACCCCTCCCGGATCACCACTTTTTGATGGTGTGTCCAAACGGAGAAACAAAATTTTGTTAGACATGATAAGGTTAATCATGAGTCGCTCAGAGCTACCATTTTCCTTCAAGGGATACGCATTATTCAGTGCAATACTTATTTTGAATAAGGTTCCATAAAAATCTTTTTGACAGAATTTATATTAGATATGAACAGGAAATAAACTGGGTTTTCTCATTCCTAAATATTTGGGAATGCTAGGCATATGTTTGGATGATACCAAACTAGAACCCAAATCGGATAAGTGTCTCATTTTTTGGTTATCCTAGGGAAACCAAAGTATAGTACTTATATAACTCACAAGAGAACAATGTAATTGTTGCTCGCCATGCGGTTTTCCTAAGAGGAATACCTATATGCAGTGGTAAATGGGAGGAAAGTAAAACTCGATGAAAATCAGAGTAATACTATTCAAGGCACCGATTCATTATTGGAACACAAACAGTTCATCAGGGATGAAACTATTCCACAATCTTCAAATATACAAGAACCACGTAAGTCGGAGGAGTCTTAAAATAACCCGGGAGGTATGGGTTTCTGATCTCACCACATGAATATGTCAATCTTATCGAGGAAGACGAACTGACTACGTATGAGGAAGTGATACAAGGTATCGACTCCCTATTATGGAAAAGTGCCATGATATCCGAAATGGATTCCATGTATACCAACTAAGTTTGGACACTAGTTGTTGTACCGGAAGGCATTGTGCCTATTGGTACTATATTCGTCTTCAAGGAAGACACACATGGATGGCAACGTAACAAACGTACAAAGCTAGGCTTGTAGCGAAAAGGTATCGTTATCAACATTGTGTCGATTACGACGAAACCTTTTACTCGTTGCCATGGTTAAATCCATTTGGATAATGCTTGCTAATGCTGTATTTTTCATTCTGAAATATGGCTGCTGAATGTCAAAATCACTTTCCTTAAACGGAAACCTTTTGGAGGATGTTTACAGCATCCTGATGGTTTTTTCGTACCCAAAACAAGCAAACAAGGTTTGCAAGTTAATTCGATCCATTTATGGATTGAAGCAAGCATTGCGTTCTTGGAATTATCATTTTGATGTAATCATAATGGTATATGATTTAATTCAAAATGAAAATGATTCTTGTGTATATAAAGAGGTTAGTGGGAGTTCACTGACAGTGATTGTCCTAAATAATGATGATATATCATTTCTTGGAAATGGCATTCCCATAATACAATCGGTGAAAGCTTGCTTTCATGAAAATTCTCCGTAGAATTCTTGGGAGAAACAACCTTTATTCTATGAATAAGGATCTACTGGGATAAATCTTAAAGTTGTTATCACTCTTCGAGAACCCGTACATTGAAAGAAATGTACGCGACCTGGTGTCTCATATACTTTGAGCATATGGAGTCACAATCAGGCCAATCCTAGTGATAGTCACTGGATTGATGTTAAGAGCATCCTTACGTATCTTAGATGATCGAAGGATGCTTTCTTGAGCTGTGGAGAATGAGAACTTGAAGTGACTGGGTTCACCGTTGCAAGTTTCCTAACCGATAAAAATGATTATAAGTCTTAATAAAGGTACTATATATAGTTTCAATAACGGAACAGTGAGCTGGAAATCTTCCAAGCAAGATACTGTTGCCGAAAAAACAATAAAAGCGTAATATTGCTGCAGCTGAGGCAGCAATAGAAGCCATTTGGATCTATAATAATCCTAATTAGATTAAGTGTAGTTCTGTTAGCAGTTGAGCTAGGCTTCAGCATAGGCTAAAGAATTAACGGTCTCATCAACGATCCGAGTATATACTTCAACTGTTCATCTGATTCATTCGGATCATACATCGTGGCGATGTGATGATCGAATAAATCGCATCAGATGATAAATTTGTAAATCCAGAACGAAAGCAGTTTCTCAGCAGAAGGTTTGAGTGAACCGTACATAGTTCAGGTGTAGTGAGCTTGAGTGATTGGCTATAGGCCAAGTGGGAGATTGTTGGACAATTATGACCCATAGCATCACTATTTGTACAGAACATGGTGTTGTTGTACAAATTAACTATGTGACAAAGAAATTACTCTTTTATCATTTGTAATTGGATTACCAGGATATATAAATGATAAAAGTCCATATGATTAGTTCCGGATTGATAAGATATGAGACAGTATCAATCCATGAATGTTTTAATCATTAAAACATCCCTAGTCGTAGAATTATCGAGATTGGACATCGATAATGCGGAATAGACTAGTATTGCACTTGTGCGCGTTGTGAGAGCATAACGGTTGTGGAAGCGTAATGTCATAGTTCACATAATTTAAGTATTGGATACTTATGCAAGTGTAATAAGAGGTTGTGTTTACCGATGGTACGGAAACAGCTTCACTCTGGATAGACCCTCAGAATTCCATTGGTGGTATGACTATGTATCTATGGAAGTTCGAATCAGGGTAGGTGTATTTGGTCTTAACCTGAGACTTGCACTGCTAATACTTGCGACAATCAATATACTTTGGTTTTGGTCATCTAGAACTTTAACTGGTTCTGTGTACGCCTCTTCTGGGTATATTGAGAATCGTAGTGTATTGGGTGTGATGTCAAGATGGAAGTATCACTCCAGTCATATGGACATGAGGATCACGTAGGATACGGAACTGGTGCTCTTATATGCTGCAGCTATCGGAATATTATGACTAGGTCATGTTTATTTGATTATAGAGACTAGTTACCAGAGATCTGATATGTGCTTCGTACGGGGCAGACACAATTCCAGCCCCAGGCCTAGCACGTGACATCCGATACTAGATCACAATACGCAATACTACGTATACTACGCTTGATACAGATTATATATTCATTTAAGAATATTTCTGGAGAATTGGGTAGGCACGGTGCTTTGCAAGAAGCCAACCATGTCTTGTAAATTGGTAAAAACATAGTACTAAGTACGTACGTGTTTGGATAGTCCGACGACCGGATTTACTGCCAACATATCAGGGGATCTCATAGGTCGATTCCCGAAGATTCACCGATGACGTATGACTCGAACATAATTAATCTGAGATTAATTATTAGAGATAGAAAATTAATCTAGGATTAATTATGGAGATATTTTATCTGGGATAAAATATTATTTAAAGAGAGAGAACGATTAATTTGGAATTAATCGATAAATAAATATATTCGATATATTAAACGAAATTAGATTTCGACGCGGAATTAAAATTAGATTTAATTCGGGCAAACGAGTTAATTTAGAATTAATTCGTTAGCGACGTGAATAGTAATTTTTCTAGGCATAATTATTTAATTAAATTTGATTTAATTACGTTGCAACGGAAAATTCGTTAATTCGGAATTAGCGAACCCGAGCCCGGGAGTGTTTGCGGAACCACTTGCATTTCGAATCAAGTGGGGCCCACAAGTCACATCACGCGTCACATCATTAGTCATTCTTGTGACAGGTGTCTTGTCACCTTTTTGGTGATTGACAACTTGTCAATTTTTGAATGATGGAAGTAGTTGGAAGGCTTTAAAGCCTTGTACCTTTTTTGAATTTGGTAATTGATTTTTGGTATTAGATTTTAGAAATCCAAATACACAAAACCAACAAAACTTCTTCTCTCCCTCTCTCTCCCTCACGGCCTTGGAGCCATTTTCTCTCCCAAATAGTTTTAGCTTGGCCGAAACTAGCAAGGAACAAAGCAGAAAAATTGTTGCAATTTTTCAAGAGTGCTAGCATACCAAAGGAGTCTTACAAAGGTGATAGGGAAACCCATTCATGAGCATGGAATCTCAAAACAAAGCTTGGAGCTTGGAGCACATAAAAGAGGAGCTTGGCCGAGAGTCTAATGGAGGAAAAGCTTGAAGCAATTTTTATGTTTCATCGCATCGCAAAGCCGATCAAAGTGAGTATTTCCGCAACTTTACTTTGATGTATTCACATGTTTATATGCTTGAGTTGATCTTGGTTTGACCTAGAAAACCTAACACATCAAACTCTCTGGAAGTGTACTCGCCTCCATTGTTTGGCATTGAATAGCTTGAACTGATCTAGGGCCCGATCTTTTGTCTTCAAGAAATACACCCATACTTTCCGAGAAGCATCATCAATGAAATTCGAAAAATATTTATTACTGCCTAATGAATCAACCTCATAGGGACCACGTAAATCAGAGTGCACTAGACTGAGCAACTCTGATATTCTCTTTGAAGAGAAATTTAACGAGACTCTGTGTTTCCTACAAAATAAACAGTGATTGCAAGGACCTAGTGCAACATTCTTGGTAATCTCTTTCTTGATCAGGGTAAACAACTTCTCTCCCATATGTGACTGAGTCTCTGGTTCCACAAATTTTCAGAAGCCTTTTTTTAAGATACATTGAGGCTATATGCATAAATCTTCACATGAGTCTATGGGATATATGCCCAAGAGCATAATGTAATATGTGTTAGTGTCTATAAGACTTGCCCAAGGATCCTAAACATGATTCTAGTTTGCGGAAGACTTACATTGATTTGGATGTGAAGTTCAAAACTTTTCTTTGAAGATGGAAGCTCCAAGCCTTTAAAGTGAATTCCAAACTCAATGGTCAGTGTCCCTATCACCTTTCTTTGACTCTTAATGTGCTAGCAATGTTGAATTTTTGCTACACAAATTCAAAGGGAATAGAGGAAGTTCACGGCCAAAATGGGAGAAAGAGAGAAGATGGTGAATAGTAACTTCTAAAATTGACTTGGTTGGTTTTCAAAAACTAGTTAGTGTGTTGTTAAATGCTTGGCATTAAATGATGCCAACTACTCACATAAACTTGTCAAACAATTGATGTAAGTCAAGTGGGTCCCACCACTTTTAAATTCCAAATTTAGTTGGCACACACAACACGACTTTATGCCCGGTTTCGTTTAATCCGATTAAACGAATTTTCCGTTGCGACATAATTTAATCCAATTTAATTAAATAATGATGCCTAGCAAAATTATTACGAAAGTCGCTTGCGAATTAATTCCAAATTAATTCGTTCGCTTGAATTAAAATCCAATTTCAATTCCGCATTGAAATCCAATTTCAATTAATATATCCGATACATTATTTTAGCCCAATTAAATAAATTAAATAGTAAAATCCAATTTAACTATTAAATTTATTTTGCCGATTAATTCCAAATTAATCGTGTTATCTCTTCTAAACGAATTTAATCCTAGATAAATTCTTATCGTAATTAATCCCAGATTAATTCTTTCTCTCTCATAATTAATCCCAGATTAATTCTGTTTGAGTCAAATGTCATCGGTGAATCTTTGGGAAGTGACCCAAGAGATCCATGGATATGTTGGCAGTAAATACGGCCATCGGACTATCTGAACACATGCGTACCCGGTACCACATTCTTACTGATTTACAAGACATGGTTGGCTTCTAGCAAAGCACCGTGCCTACCCAATTCTCCAGAAATATATTCAACATGGAATATATATAATTTGTATCAAACATAATATATAATATATTGCGTATTACGATCCAGTATCAGATGTCAGATGTTAGGCCTGAGGCTGGAATTTTGTCTGTCTGTTATGAAGCATATATCAGATCACTAGCAACTAGTCTCATTAATCTGATAATCATGACCTAGTCACACTATCCCGATGGCTGGCGCGTATTTGAGAGTACTAGTTATGTATCTCTGTGTGATCATCATCTCCATATGACTGAAGTGATACTTCCATCTGTTGGACAATTATGACCCTAGCGTCACTATTTATACAGATCATGGTGTTGTTGTACAAATTAACTATATGACAAATGAGATTTCACTCTTATCATTTATGATTAGATCACCTAGATATATAAATGATGAGAGGTCCCTATGATTTTTTTGGACGGAGAATGATATGAGACAGTATCAGTCCACGAAGGATAAATCATTAAATATCCCTAGCAGAGTATTATCGAGATTGGACATCGATAAATACGTAAAAGACTAGTATTACACTTGTGCGCGTTGTGAGGGCACAACTGCATAGTTCTCATATATTTGGGTATAAGATACTCATGCAAGTGTAATAGGAGGTTGTGTTTTACCGATGGTACGGGAAACAGCTTCGCTCTGGATAGACCCCCTCAGAATTTCATTGGTAGTATGACTATGTGTCTATGGAAGTCCGAAATCAGGGTAGGTGTATTTGGTCTTAACCTAAGACTTGCACCGCTAATACTTGCGACAATCAATGTACTTTGGTTGAGGTCGTCCAGGGCTTTAACAGGTTCTGTGTACGCCAATGTTGAGTATATTTAGAATCATAGTGTGTTGGGTGTGATGTCAAGACGGAAGTGTCACTCCAGTCATATGGAGATGATGGTCACGTAGGATACGGGACTGGTTCTCTTAAATGCTGCAGCTATCGGGATATTATGACTAGGTCATGTATATCCGATTATAGAGACTAGTCACCGGACATCTGACATGTGCTTCGTACGGGGCAGACACAATTCCAGCCCCAGGCCTAGCACGTGATCATTCGATACTGGACAGAAATACGCATTACTACGTATAGTATGCCTGATACAGATCCTTTATTCCTGTAAGGATATTTTCGAAGAATTGGGTAGGCATGGCGCTTTGCTAGAGGCCAACCTTGTCTTGTAAATCAGTATAAACGTAGTACGAGGTACTTACGTGTTCGGATAGTCCGACGACCGAATTTACTGCCAACATATCCGGGGATCTCATGGGTAGCTTCCCAAAGATTCACCGATGATGTATGACTCGCACTCTAAATTAATCTGGGATTAATAAGATTAGAGAGAAAATTAATTTGGGATTAATTGCGGAGATATTTTATCTGGGATAAAATATCATTTAAAGAGATATAACGATTAATTTGGAATTAATTGATAAATTCATATATTTGATATATTAAACGAAATTGGATTTCGACGCGGAATTAAAATTAGATTTTAATTCGGGCGAACGAATTAATTTAGAATTAATTCGTTAGCGACGTGAATAGTGATTTCGCTAGGCGTAATCATTTAATTACGACGCAACGGAAAATTCGTTAATTTGGAAATAGCGAACCCGAGCCCGGGATTGTTTGCGAGCGCATTCGCATTTTGAATTTGAGTGTGGCACGTAAGTCAAATCAAGCGTCAAATCGCTAGTCACATCAAGCGTCAAATCACATGTCACTTTGAGTGATGTGACACTTGATTGATTGATGTGATTGATTGTAAGTGATGGAAGTGGTTGGTTGGTCAAAGAGTGTTAAACACTCAATTTTACTTTTGTCATTTGGAATGACAATTTTACCAATTTGACTTTGGTTTTTGTTATATGTTTTTTGGAAATACATAAACTAAACAATTAATCACAACAACACATCATCTCTCATTCTCTCTTTCTCTCTACTCTTCACGCCAAAACCAGTGGGCTGTTTTCTTCTGTTCTGCTGAGAAGAAGGGAAGCCAAGAGTGGGATTTTGTGGCAAAATCTCAAATGCTAGCATACTTACGAGACATGCGAAGGTGATAGGGAAGTCCACCCATGAGCCGGGAACCATTCGATGAAGCTTGGAGCTTGACGAAGGACCAAAATCGAGGCCGAACCAGTGAGCACAAAACTGCAGTTGCCGTGAAACCAGTGAGCAATTTTTGAAGTTTTGTTGCCTCCGCGTCGCTCAACCGATCGATGTGAGTATTCCGCAACTTCTTCGATGTGTATTCGCACTTGATTCATGCTTATTATTGATCTTGGGACCTTAATAGAAACCATCAATGGCATCTAGAGCAAGGTTTGAGCATGAAAAAGTTTTGGTTTAAAATTTGGGTAAATTGATTTTGAGCATGAATTTTTGAAATTGGATGAATGAATATGCTTAAATGTGTTTGAATTGAAGTTTGATTGGATCAATTTCAAGAAAATGATTTGGAATAATTTTCCCCAAAATTAGATGTTGGCCGAATGGTGACATAGCCCTAATGTCTTGGATTTTTTGTTTTTTCATTCATTGGATGAGTTAGAATCATTTGGGAATGTGATTTAATGTCGATTGTGGAATGAATTGGATTGAATTCGAATCAGACACAAATCCCCTCCCTTGGCCGAGACTTTGAGCATGTAATTATAGGTTTGATTTTAATCAAAATGTGTTGGACATGTGATGATGAAAATGAGCATGATTAATTGTATAAATGATGTTTTAGAAATGTTAATTTGGGTGATTAATCATGATATGCACTTTAGGTTAATTAAATTCCAAAAATCCAATTATTTGGGCCTTAAATTTGGATTTGGGCTTTAAAGTTGTTAATGGGCTTATTGGGCTTTGTTTTACAAAGTTGGATTAAGGCAAATTGGATTGGATCCAATTGGGCCCAAAACCGCATCATAAATCCCAAATGCGACTTAACGGACCTTTAAAGTTTAATTGGGCCTAATGGGCCAAGATTGATTTCTAGGCTTATGGGGTTATTCCCGGATTGGATTTTGGTTATTCGGTTTGACCCGAGTTGACCAAAAGTCCACGCCTCAAGAAATTAATTAAAAGCCCATTGGACTTTAATTAAATTGACGTTGGACGTTAATCGGGCTTTGAGACCCGTAACGATTAAATTTGGAATTTAAGTCGTAAAGGTTTATTAATAAAGTGTAGTATTTAATTTGGAATTAAATAGTGAATTAGAATTAAATACAATTGAATTAGATTTAATTATGTAGTTTAATTTAATTCGAGAATTCGTACTTTAAGTACTTATTCGCAAAACGAGTTTGACTCGAGCAAAATCAAATCGTTGTTTGAACATTGGATGATCACTAATTATCAGATTAATTGATTTGATTAGATTGATTGATAACATGCTTGTGTGAATACATGGTTGCGATGCATGAATAATGTATATCGGATAGATATTAGATGGGTGGGACAATTTTAGAAATTGTTGTAATAAATTTGATTTATTAAATTGGACCTGCGTGTCCAGCCTTATTACCTCTCATTTCTTTGTATTCTCTTCTCACCTATTCCCATCAATGTAAATGAGGTTTCTTTAGAAGTGTAGTGTAACGAGTATAAGTAAATACATGTGCTAGCGGGAGAGAGAAATAGAGAGATTTGATCTAGGATCAATGTGTAAAGTATCCATCCGCATATCATTATTATTTTACATATGCGCTTAATTATATGTTTAGAATGCATGTTTAAGGGTGTATGATGATGTGACCTTAACAAAGATAATAAATTGGTTGCCAATTTGCACTCGAAAAACCCTCGCAAAATATTAAGCGTCTTTCCTTCCATTGAGTGATTCTCACTCAAGATCCGAGACTGGCATTGGCTTGTTGGCCAAAGTCAAGGCCTTTGTATGTCGAGGATGTGTTTGAATCATGAGAGCTTTGTTCCATGTCAGTGTCTTGTCCAAGTTGTGGTTGTTGGCCAAAGTCAAGACCACTTATTGTCCATCGACATTGATTACGAAGCTTTCCATGGTCAATGGGTCGCGCTTGACTGGGCTCACTAAGTTTGTTGTGCCAAAGCCAAGGCTTAGTTGATTCAGAGGAAAAAGGTTAGGTAATACATTGGATGTATTGGCATATATAAGATATATGTTTTGGACTTGGATGTCACCCTACCGGATCTAGGAATTAGATTGGATCCAATCGATCTTATAGATCTACCTAGTTAGTTATCATATAATTTGTTGGCCAAAGTCAAGATTGTATGATATTTAACGGGATCCTAGCCCACTAGGAAACGCGGTTTCCCGAGTACTCGACAGAGGGTTAGAGGCTCGCCGAAAAATAGTGGGAGGCAAGAATTGAATTTGCAATACTCGTTCAATTACTCGCCATACGCGCTCAAACAAATATCAGTTCGTCAAATAAATTAAATGTTAGTTGGACTAATATTAAATGTTGTTTTATAAATAGTTGGACTATATTCAAACTATTCATTTACAGTTGATTTTATAATTGGATTATAGTAATCAATATAATTGATTTTAATCTATTAAATTATAGTTGATTAAATAGTTAGACTATTGTAATCATTATAATATATAGTACCTAAATCGTTGATTAAATATGTGGACTATTAGAATCAAGATAAAAATTGAAAGATTGACGTTTAATAAATAATCCTAGGGAAAATGTATTTAAATGGTTTAATTTTCAAATTGGGAATACTTTCAGGATGGTCCTGGAAAAATAATAAGTTATTTTATTTGATGAAGTAATATATTTAGCCTAAGTGTGGGAACACAGGAACTGGACGACGCATGCAGTCCCGGGCTCGCGGCCCGGTCGGGAGTACGGAGTAGCCACGAGGGACTAAATCGGAGAATAATGGGGTCGCCACCCGGTATGAACCGGGAAAATGAGATTTAAGGCCGCACTCACCCCTCGCAAGGGAAGACCTCAAACCGTTGGGTTCGGAATGGTCCCTTACTTATGCCACTTGTAATGAAAGGATTTATGTAATAATTTAATTGGTAAATGGTTTAATTATTTTATTTAATATTTAATTTAATTTCCCATGTGTTTTAAATGTGTTTTATTAAGCTCCCTCGAGCGACATTCCAAACATCTTCTGCACTTGGCGCTGAGACAGGCCAACTGAACTCATGACTGTTACAAACTGTCGGAGATGCACCCTTGGGTCCCCATTCCCGTTAAACTTAGCCATATCAGGCATTTTGAACTGTGCCGGCAACTGTTCCTCGAAAGTCAGTGTGTCATAATCCAGCAAATCCTCATTCTTACCCCTCATCTTGCGGGTAACTGACTCAACCTGATCCTGAAGTTTCTGAAATTCTGCCTGAGACCCAATCACTCTGCATGTTGCATACTCTGCCATGTCATCATCAAAAGTGGGGATATCATCCCCCAACCCATTCGGAGGCTCCTCACGTCTTACATTCTCAGAGTTTCCCCCAGCACGGGGCACAGCCATATTTGTCATGGCAGTAGTCAAGGCTTGCAATTTCTCGGTAATCTTGGCGAAACCATTTTCCAACTGATCTATCCGGGATACCTCATTATCAGATGTACTCATATCTGTTACCGGTCTTTTGGTGAGTCTTCCCTCTTCCCTAACCCAACGGGAATTATGATGACTTTCAGAACACAAGGGTTAGCATGATGTATGTATGCATGGGGTGCATGCGATGCATGTAACATATATAACATACTAAATCAACTAAAATTTTCAAACAAATCGGCCCGTTATCATTTTAGAAGCTTTTGGGCTAACTCTCATAGGAGTGAACTCGTCCCAGTTTAAATGGCCCAACGAGTTCACATCTCATGGCAAAGAGCCCAACTAAATCCAAATGGTAATGTTCCGAACACAAGCACAAAGTGGCCCATCAACACTTAGAAGCCTTTGGCCCAATCGTCATAAAATACGTTATTGTCCCAGTTTAAATGGCCCAATAAGCCCATATCCCATGACAAATGGTCCAAAAGGATCCAAACGGTGATGTTCCCAAACACAAGCATAAAAGAAAGATAATGCAAACATAAAACAATAATTTCTACAGAATGGCCCATCAACATTTCAGAAGCTTTGGGCCCAATGGTCATAAGGTACAAACTCGCCTCAGTTTAAATGGCCCAGCAAGTCCGCATTTCTGACAATGGTCCAACTATATCCAAATGAGGATGGTCCACAAGCTCATACTCATGGAAATAATTGTTACTTTAACCATACAATCCCGGTCTATGGGTGGATTCGCAGGAGTATAGACAAAGGCTCTCATCAGCGAAGGATGGCCCACAACTAGGTCTCCCCAATCAAGGGTTCGAGCAACCAAGTGAGCGCACCCTTTTTTATACACTAAGGTACGTGCCAATGAGCTATGGTGTGTGACTAACTGTCAAATGGATTTCCCGTTGTAGATTCCCCAGAGGGAAGGTGGAGCGAGGCTCACTTAAATACCCAAGCCTCTTAGGCTCTTATCGCTTGGTGTCAGGAATAAACAACGAGTCCTCCAAATTAGTCCATCACAATAGGCTACGGGTAGATGGCTATATAGGTGCCTTCACAGCTTTTCCTTCTAGAAAGGTAGTGAGTGAAGGAAGACACCAAACCATTACCTAGCCTCAAAATGACTTTGGTTAAACCCCCATTTTATCCACTATAGACACGGTCAGTTAAAACATAAATCCAAACATTACAAGACAATATTCGGGGCCGATTCTCTATCCCCAGTGGAGTCGCCAGACTGCAGGAACAGAGGAACTGGACGACACATGCTGTCCCGGGCTCGCGGCCCGGTCGGGAGTACGGAGTAGCCACGGGGGACTAAACCGGAGAATAATGGAGTCGCCACCCGGTATGAACCGGGAAAATGAGATTTAAGGCCGCAATCACCCCTCGCAAGGGAAGACCTCAAACCGTTGGGTTCGGAATGGTCCCTTACTTATGCCACTTGTAATGAAATGATTTATGTAATAATTTAATTGGTAAATAGTCTAATTATTTTATTTAATATTTAATTTAATTTCCCATGTGTTTTAAATGTGTTTTATTAATTGGGATGTGTTTTATGGGCTTTGGGGGGCTAATTGGGCTGGGGTGCGAGGCTAACAGTAAAACCAGAAACACTGACGCCGTTCGAAACTGCAGTTGCCGTGAAACCAGTGAGCAGTTTTTGAAGTTTTGTTTTCTCCGCGTCGCTTAACCGATCGATGTGAGTATTCCGCAACTTCTTCGATGTGTATTCGCACTTGATTCATGCTTATTATTGATCTTGGGACCTTAATATAAACCAACACCATCTTGACATCACACCCAATACACTACGATTCTCAGTAAACCCAGAAGAGGCGTACACAGAACCTGCTAAAGCCCCGAAAGACCAAAACCAAAGCATACTAATTTTCGCAAGTATTAGCGATGCAAGTCTCAGGTTAAGACCAAATACACCTACCCTGATTCGGATTCCTATAGACACATAGTCATACTACTGATAGGATTCCGATGGGTCTATCCAGAGCGAAGCTGTTCCCAATCCAACGGTTAACAGAACCTTATATCGCACTTGCATAAGTATCATATACTTAAATATATGAGAACTATGCCGTTAAGCTTCCATAACACGCACAAGTGCAATACTAGCCTATTACGCATTATCGATGTCCAGTCTCGATAATACTACGACTAGGGATATTTAATGATTAAACCTTTCGAGGATTAATACTATCTCATATCGTATTAATCCTGTATTAATCATATGGACTTTTATCATTTATATATTCAAGTAATCCAATTACAAAATGATAAAAGAGCAATTTCCTTTGTCACATAGTTAATTTGTACAAAAACACCATGTCTTTTACAAATAGTGATGCTATGGGTCATAATTTTTCAAAAACACCATGTCGAAGTACATATTTGGATCATTGATGAGACTGTAATTCCTTAGCCTGGGTTGTAGCCCAGCTCAGCTGCTAACAGAACTACTCCTAATCCAATTAGGAATTTTATAGATCCAAAATGCTTCTTTTGCTGCCTCAGCCGCAACAATGTATTCCATTTTTTTTTTGAATCGGCAACAGTATCTTGCTTGGAAGATTTCCAGCTCACTGTTCCTTTGTTCAAAAAAAATATGTACCCTGATTGCGACTTACAATCGCCTTTATCGGTTTGGAAACTTACAACGGTGAACCTAGTCACCTCAAGTTCTCCATCTCCATAAATTAAGAAAACATCCTTAGTTCCTCTAAGATACTTAAGGATGTTCTTAACATCAATCCAGTGACCATCACCTGGATCGGCCTGATTGTGACTACATATGCTCAAAGCGTATGAGACACCAGGTTGCGTACTGTTGGACAGTTATGACCCATAACATCACTATTTGTACAGAACATTGTGTTGTTGTACAAATTAACAATGTGACAAAGGAAATTGCTCTTTTATCATTTGTAATTGGATTACCTGGATATATAAATGATAAAAGTCCATATGATTAGTTCCGGATTAATAAGATATGAGATAATATTGATCCATTGAGGTTTAATCATTAAAATATCCCTAGTCGTAGTATTATCGAGATTGGACATCGATAATGCGGAATAGACTGGTATTGCACTTGTGCGTGTTATGGGAGCATAATGGCATAGTTCTCATATATTTGGGTATTGGATACTCATGCAAGTGTAATAAGAGGTTGTGTTTACCGATGGTACGGAAACAGCTTCCCTCTTGATAGACCCATCGGAATTCCATTAGTAGTATGACTATGTGTCTATGGAAGTCCAAATCAGAGTAGGCGTATTTGGTCTTAACCTGAGACTTACATCGCTAATACTTGCGACAATCAATATACTTTGGTTTTGGTCATCCGGGGCTTTAACAGGTTCTGTTTACGCCTCTTCTTCGTATATTGAGAATCGTAGTATATTGGGTGTGATGTCAAGATGAAAGTATCACTCCAGTCATATGGAGATGATGATCACGCATGATAGGGAACTAGTACTCTTTAGTACTGCAGTCATCGGGATAATATGACTAGGTCATGTTAATCCGATTACAGAGACTAGTTACCACAGATCCGATATATGCTTCGTACGGGACAGACACAATTCCAGCCCCAGGCCTTGCATGTGACATCCGATACTAGATCGTAATACGTAATACTACATATACTACGCCTGACACATATTACATATTCCTTAAAAGAATATTTCTAGAGAATTGGGTAGGCACGGTGCTTTGCTAGAAGCCAACCATGTCTCGTAAATCGGTAAAAATATAGTACTAGGTACGTACGTGTTCGGATAGTCCGATGACCGGATTTACTGCCAAAATATCCAGGGATCTCATGGGTCGCTTCCCGAAGATTCACCGATGACGTATGACTCGAACATAATTAATCTGGGATTAATTAGATGAGAGAGAAAATTAATCTACGATTAATTGCGGAGAGATTTTATCTGGGATAAAATACTATTTAAAGAGAGATAACGATTAATTTGGAATTAATCGATAAAATAATATATTCGATATATTAAACGAAATTAGATTTCGTCGCGGAATTAAAATTAGATTTTAATTCGGGCAAATGAATTAATTTAGAATTAATTCGCGAGCGACGTGAATAGTAATTTGCTAGGTATAATTATTTAATTAAATTTGATTTAATTACGTCGCAACGGAAAATTCGTTAATTCGGAATTAACGATCCCGAGCCTGGAATGTATTTGCGGGCCCACTCGGATTTTGAATTAAAATGGGTCTCACACTTGTCACATCACGTAGTCAACTTTATCAACTTTTTATTGATAGAAGTCAATGGGATTTGATGGTTGCTTGTTTCTTACACAAGCATTATTTAATTTGATGTGATAATAACTTGTACCAATTTTTTGGAAAATTGGTAAATGGTATTTGATTTTTGAAATCAAACACACAACACATTCATTCATTCTCTCTCTCTCAAAAACTGAAATGCATCTCTCCCTCTCCATCATCTTGCTTGGCCGAGAGTTGCAAGAAGAAACAAGGAAATTTTTGTTGCAAAATTTTCTTTGCTAGCACATAAAGAGATCATTCAAATGTGATAGGGAAACCTTTCCTATGAGTTTGGAATTCAAAATTCAAAGCTTGGAAGCTCAACATACATCAAAGAAAGCTTGGAGCAACAACCATGGAGGCAAAGTTTTGAACTTCTCTCCTACATCCAACCGAGCATTGTAAGTATTTTCCGCTATCTTCTTTGGGTATTCACACATTTCATTTGCTTAATTGATCTTGGTTTGACCTAGAAAACCCAACAATGGTATCAGAGCCGTAATTGAGCATGAAATTGAATTTAGGGTTCTTAATCTTGATTTGGGTATTTTTGATTTGAGCATGTTTTATTCAAATTGTTTGTTTGAGCATGCTTATAATATGTTAACTTTGAGTTGTGCATGATCAATTTGATGAAAAATTAATTGGATTAATTTTCCCTAAATTTTGAGGCTTGGGCGAATGTGAACCCATTTGTAGCTCTTAATGATTTTGAATTTTAGACAATTGGATGTGCTTAAAATGCATGGGATATATTAGTTTGTGATTTAATTGGATTGAAATCAAAATTGATATAAAAAGTCCCTTATTGCCGTGAGCTATAGGAAGCATGTTGGAATTGATTTTGCTTCAATTTGTGTTGGACATAAGTTGATTAATTAAAGTATGATTAATTAGTGTAATTGGTGTTTTGGAAATATTGATTTAACTAATTAATTATGGCTAATACACTTTAGTTAATTAAATTTTGATATTAGGAATATTGGGATTTAATTAATTAGGCTTAATTTGGAATTGGGCTAATAATGTTTTATTTGGGCTTAATAGGCTTGGTTGGGCCAGGTTTGGTTTAGGATAATTGGTTGGATCCAATTGGGCCAAAAACCATTTCCATAAAGTCCAAATATGATTATTGGGCCCTTAAAATTTAATTGGGCCTAATGGGCCAAAATTAATTTTGTGGCAAATGGTGATTCCTTATTGGGCTTTGGTTGCCAAAGTCCATGCCTTATGAATTAATTAAAAGCCAATTGGACTTTAAATTAAATTGACATTGGATGTTAATTGGGCTTTGAGACCCATTAAGATTAGATTTAGAATCTAAGTCTAAAAGGCACATTTAAAGTGTAATTATTTAATTTGGAATTAAATAAAGAATTAGTATTGGAATACAAAATAAATTGGATTTAATATTTTAGTTTGATATAATTCAAGAATTTATACTTTGAGTACTTATTCTTAAACGAGTTGGACTCACGCAAATCAAATCGTTGTTTGAACATTGGATGTCATTAATCAAGATTAATTAATTGGATTAGATTGATTGATAACATGCTTTGTGTGAATACATGGATGTGATGTATGAATAATGTATATCAGATGGATATTAGATGTTGGGGGCAATTTTGGAAATTGTTGTAATAAATTTAGAATTTATTAAATTAGACCTGCGTGTCCAGCCTATTACCTCTCGACTCTTGTGTATTTCTCTTCTCACTATTCCCCTCAATGTAAATGAGGTTTCTTTAGAAGTGTTATGTAATTCGGTAGAAGTAAGAATAGTGCTAGCCGGGAGAGAGGAAAGTGAGAGATTTGTTCTAGGAACAAATTGTATTATATATCCATCCGCATATCATTATTAATTTATTTATCGCGCCTTATTATGCTTTTAGAATGCATGTTTAAGGGTGTATGATGAGACCTAATCAAAGATAATTAATTGGTTGCCAATTACGCGAAAAAACCCTCAACAAATATTAAGCGTTTTCCTTCCATTGAGTGATTCATTCTCAAGATCCAAGATTGGCACTGGGTTGTTGGCAAAGTCAAGACCTTTGTCCATCGCGGATGTGTTTGAATCATGAAGGCTTTGTTCCATATCGCATGTCTTGTCCAAGTTCTGATTTGTTGGCCAAAGTCAAGATCACTTCTTGTCCATCGACATCGATTACGAAGCTTTCCAAAGTCAATGGATTCCGCTTAACTGGAATCATTAAGCTTGTTGTGCCAAAGCCAAGCCTTAGTTGATTCAGAGGAAAAATGTTAGGGAATATATTGGATATTTGGCATATATTGGATATATGTTTCGGACTTGGATGTCCACCTACTGGATCTAGGAATTGGATGAGATCCAATTGATCTTAGAGATCTACCTAGTTAAATATCATACAACTTGTTGGCCAAAGTCAAGGTTGTGTGTTATTTAACGGGATCCTAGCCCACTAGGAAACTAGGTTTCCCGAGTACTCAACAGAGGGTTAGAGGCTCGCCGAAAAATAGTGGGAGGCAAGTATTAAATTTGCAATTTCGTTTAGATACTTGCCAATACGCGCTTATTTCATTTTTTGTCATTATTTAATATATATTAGTTGGACTAATATTTAATTGTTGTTTTAATTAAACAGTTGGACTGTATTCAAACTACTTCATTTATAGTTGATTATATAATTGGATTATAGTAATCAATATATTTGAATTTAACCAATCAAATTATAGTTGATTATATAGTTAGACTATATTAATCATTATATTCATTTGTACCCGAAATCGTTGATTTGAGTTGGGACTATTGGAATCAAGATAACTGAAAGATTAGCGTTTAGAACATAATCCTGGGGAAAATGTATTTAAACGGCTTTAATTTTCAGATTGGGAATAGAACCTCAGGATAGTCCTGGGAACTAAGAAGTTACTCTATTTGATAGAGCAACCTTTTGGGCCTAAGCCCGGAGTTGAGCAAATAGTAGAGCATGAGCTTTGGAAGACACATGGTGATGATAACTTTATTGCTCAATCCTTTATGCTTGATGCAATGACACTTTAATTTTTTCGTCAAAACTAAGGATTAGATCCTTATACCATGATGATGAAATTAAAGGATCTTCATAGATCTATTCTTAGACCTTAGAAGTACAAATTGAAAAAGAAAACTCTTGGAGAGTTAATGGCTATGCTCAAGGAGACAGAGCCAGAGCTTGCAAAAGGGCAAGAAGCGCAAGGCGCATCTTACTTCAACATCCCAGAAGGTCTAGGCTTGGCCGAAGACTTCTAGAGATGTGAAAAAGGGCAAAGGCAAAATCATCAGAGTCTTCTAGGAAGACAAAGGACATATCCCAAGATGTCTGCCTAAACTGTGGAAAACGGGGTCACTGGAAGCGTGACTGCTGTATGGACGAGGCATACATGAAGGAAGTGAAAGGTGGGGCAAGGTTTCGGCTTCTAGTATGTTTGTCATAAACATGTTCACTACTGATTTTAAAATTGGATTTTAGATACCGGAAGTGGAACATAAGCATATGTACTGATGTGCGGGACTTGCTGATTAGCAGGAGAATGGCTTCAATTAAGATCTATCTATGAGTCGGAAACAGGACAAGAGTCGCTGTTTTAACCGTAGAATCCTAAGTTTAGGAACTACTACCCTTGGGCATGTACTTAAATTAGGAAATTGTTATAATGTACCTAGTTTGACTAGAAACATTATCTCTATATCTAGTATAACCCGTTGCGGGTATACCTTTATATTCTAGAACACTAAGTGTTTTATTTTATAAAGATGATATTGAGATAAGCACATTAGATGTGAATAACAGTATTTATATTTTGAATATAAATGAATCTCAAACGTATAACATGACAAACAAATAGCTCAAACTGAATTAATCAGATGAGACTTATTTGTGGCATTGTTGTCTGGGACACATTAACAAGACTCGTATATCCACACTTTCGAAGAGTTGGTACTAGGACAGATTTGATTCTAATCAAATGATGTCTACGAATCTAGTTTTTTAGGCAAAGTGCCTAAAACACCTTTTACTTGGTAAAAGTGCAAGTGCCACCGATCTGTTAGCCCTCGTTCATAGTAACGTAAGTGGGCCCATATCTGGCTAGGCTAGAGGTGGATATGAATACTTCGTAACCTCTACGGATGTGGCATCACGTTATGGTTATGTGTATCTTATGAAACACAAGTCAGAAACTTTTAGAGTTTCGACACGAAGTATAAAAACAGACCGGCAAGAGTTTTAAAGCATCATGATTGGACCATGATGAAAATACTTAAGCAATAAGTTTCTCAATTACTTGAAAGAGTATAGTATTCTTTCAATGTGGAATCTTCACGGAACACCTCAATTTGATGGCGTGTCCGAACAGAGAAACCGAACTTCGTTGGACATGGTAAGGTTAATTATGAGTAACTTTGAGCTACCATTTTCCTTCTAGGGATAGGCATAAAATAGTGCAAACCTTATTTTGAATAAGGTTCCATGAAAATCTGTTAGATAGATTTCATATTAGATATGAACAGGAAAGAAACCGGATTTTCTCATTCCTGAAGATTTGAGAATGCTGGGCATATGTTTGGATGATACCAAACTAGAACCCAAATCCGATAAGTGCCTAATTTGTGGGATGTCCTAGGGAAACCAAAGTATAGTACTTATACAACTCACAAGAGAACAATGTAATTGTTGCTCTCCATGCTGTTTTCCTAAGAGGAATACCTATATGCAGTGGTAAGTGAGAGGAAAGTAAAACTCAATGAAAATCGGAGTAATACTGTTCAAGGCACCGATTCTTTAACGGAACACAAACAGTTCATCAAGGATGAAACTGTACCACAATCTTCGAACACACAAGAACTGCGTAAGTCGGAGAGAGTCAGAAAACAACCTGCGAGGTATGGGTTTCTGATCTTACCTCATGTAGATGTCAATCTATTGAGGAATACGAACCGACTACGTATAAGGAAGTGATACAAGGTATCGACTCCCTATTATGGCACAGTACCATGATGTCCGAAATGGATTCCATGTATACCAACCAAGTTTGGACACTGGTTGTTGTACCGGAAGGCATTGTGCCTATTGGTACTAAATGAGTCTTCAAGGAAGACATACATGGATGGCAACAAACAAACGTACAAAGCTAGGCTTATAGCAAAAATGTATCGTTATCAACATTGTGTCGATTATGACGAAACCTTTTACTCGTTGCCATGATTAAATCCATTTGGATAATGCTTGCTAGTGCTGCATGTTTCATTTATGAAATAAAGCAGCTGAACGTCAAAACTGGTTTCCTTAAACGGAAACCTTTTGGAGGATGTTTACAACATTCTGGCAGTTTCTTCGTACCAAAACAAGCAAACAAGGTTTGCAAGTTAATTCAATCCATTTATGGATTGAAGCAAGCATTGCGTTCTTGGAACTATCATTTTGATGTAATCATAATTGTATATGATTTAATTCAAAACGAAAATGATTCTTCTGTATATAAGAAGGTTAGTGGGAGCGCAATGACAATGATTGTCCTATATAATGATGATATATTATTTCTTGGAAATGACATTCCCATAATATAATCGGTGAAAGCTTGGCTTTCATGAAAATTCTCCATAGAATACTTGGGAGAGAAAACCTTTATTCTAGGAATAAGGATATACTGGGATAGATCTAAATGTTGTTGGCACTCTTCGAGAACTCGTACATTGAAAGATATGTACGCGACCTGGTGTCTCATATGCTTTGAGCATATGGAGTCACAATCAGGCCAATCCTAGTGATAGTCACTGGATTGATTTTAAGAACATCCTTAAGTATCTTAGATGAACTAAGGATGTTTTTTTAAGATATGGAGAAGGAGAACTTGAAATGACTAGGTTCACCGTTGCAAGTTTCCTAACCGACAAAAACGACTATAAGTCATAATAAGGGTACTATATAGTTTGAATAATGGAACAGTGAGCTGGAAATCTTCCAAGCAAGATATTGTTGCCGAATAAACAACAAAAGCGGAATATTGCTGCAGCTGAGGTAGCAAAAGAACCAATTTTGGATCTATAAAATTCCTAATTAGATTAGCAGTAGTTCTGTTAGCGCTGAGCTAGGCCATAACACAGGCTAAAGAATTAATGGTCTCATCAACGATCCAAGTATATACTTCAATATTCATCTGATTCGTTCGGATCATACATCGTGGCGATGTGATGATCGAATAAATCGCATCAGATGATAACCTTACAAATCCGCTGACGAAAGCTGTTTCTCAGCAGAAGTTTGAACGACCCGTAGATAGTTCAGGTGTAGGACACTTGAGTGATTGGCTATAGGCCTAGTGGGAGATTGTTGGACAATTATGACTCATAGCATCACATTTGTACAGAACATTGTGTTGTTGTACAAATTAACTATGTGACAAAGGAAATTTCTCTTTTATCATTTGTAATTGGATTACCTGGAGATATAAATGATAAAAGTCCATATGATTAGTTTCGGATTAATAAGATATGAGACAGTATTAATCCACTGAGGTTTAATCATTAAAATATCCCTAGTCGTAGTATTATCGAGATTGGACATCGATAATGCGGAATAGACTAGTATTGCACTTGTGCGTGTTATGGGAGCATAACATCATAGTTCTCATATATTTGGGTATTAGATACTCATACAAGTGTAATAAGAGGTTGTGTTTACCGACGGTACGGAAACAGCTTTGCTCTAGATAGACCCATCGGAATTCCATTGGTAGTATGACTATGTGTCTATGGAAGTCCGAATCAGGGTAGGTGTATTTGGTCTTAACCTGAGTCTTGCATCGCTAATACTTGCGACAATCAATATACTTTGGTTTTGGTCGTCCGGGGCTTTAACAGGTTCTGTGTACGCCTCTTCTGTGTATATTTAGAATCGTAGTGTATTGGGTGTGATGTCAAGATGGAAGTATCACTCCAGTCATATGGAGATGATGATCACGCAGGATACGGAACTAGTACTCTTTATACTGCAGTCATTGGGATAATATGACTAGGTCATGTTTATCCGATTACAGAGACTAGTTACCAGAGATCCGATATATGCTTCGTACGGGACAGACACAATTCCAGCCCCAGGCCTTGCATGTGACATCCGATACTGGATCGCAATACGCAATATTACGTATACTACGCCTGACACAGATTACATATTCCTTAAAAGAATATTTCTGGAGAATTGGGTAGGCACGGTGCTTTGCTAGAAGCCAACCATGTCTCGTAAATCGGTAAAAACATAGTACTAGGTACGTACGTGTTCGGATAGTTCGATGACCGGATTTACTGCCAAAATATCCAGGGATCTCATGGGTCGCTTCCTGAAGATTCACCGATGACGTATGACTCGAACATAATTAATCTGGGATTAATTAGAAGAGAGAGAATATTAATCTATGATTAATTGCGGAGAGATTTTATCTAGGATAAAATACTATTTAAATAGAGAGAATGATTAATTTGGAATTAATCGATAAAATAATATATTCGATATATTAAACGAAATTAGATTTCGACATAGAATTAAAATTAGATTTTAATTCGGGCAAACAAATTAATTTAGAATTAATTCGCGAGCGACGTGAATAGTAATTTTGCTAGGCATAATTATTTAATTAAATTTGATTTAATTACGTCGCAACAGAAAATTCGTTAATTCAGAATTAACGAACCCGAGCCCGAATATATTTGTGGGCCCACTCGGATTTTGAATTAAAGCGGGGCCCACACTTGTGACTTCACCTAGTCAACTTTATCAACTTTTTGTTGATAGAAGTAGATTCCGTTTGATGGTTGCTTGTTTCTTACACAAGCATTATTTAATTTGATGTGATAATGACTTGTACCAATTTTTTTGGAAAATTGGTAAATGGTATTTGATTTTTGAAATCAAAGACACAACATATTTTTCCTTGCTTGGCCGAGAGTTGCATCTCTCCCTCTCCATCATCTTGCTTGGCCGAGAGTTGCAAGAAGAAACAAGGAAATTTTTGTTACAAATTTTCCTTTGCTAGCACATAAAGAGATCATTCAAAGGTGATAGGGAAACCTTTCCCATGAGTTTGGAATTCAAAATTCAAAGCTTGGAAGCTTGGAAGCTCAACATACATCAAAGAAAGCTTGGTGCAACAACCATGGAGGAAAATTTTTGAACTTCTCTCCTACATCTAACCGAGCATTGTAAGTATTTTCCGCTATCTTCTTTGCGTATTCACACATTTCATTTTCTTAATTGATCTTGGTTTGACCTAGAAAACCCAACACGTACATATTATGACATGCATGATCGATCCAACTACTTAAGCGAACGGGATCTGACTCATTGAATCTCTCTCATCTTCAGTTTTAGGATACATGTCTTTAGATAGAGAGAAGCCATGTGTTAATGTACGAGTTCTCGGAGAGTGACAATAACTTTTAGATCTATCTCAGTAGATCCTTATTCCTAAAATAAAGGTTGACTCTCCCAAATTTTTCATGGAGAATTTTAATGAAAGCCAAGCTTTCACCGATTTTAGTATGGGAATGTCATTGCTTAGAAGCAATACATCATCAACGTATTGGACAATCAATGTCAGTGCGCTCTCACTAACCTTCTTATATACACAAGAATCATCATCATTTTGAATGAAACCATATACCATTATGATCTTATCAAAACGTTGGTTCCAAGAATGCAATGCTTGCTTCAATCCATAAATGGATCGATTTAAACTTACAAACCTTGTTTGCATATTTTGGCGAGACAAAACCGTCAGGCTGTTGTATGTAAAAATCCTCCAAAAGGTTTCCATTAGGAAAACAGTTTTGACGTCCATCTGCCATATTTCATAATCGAAATATGCAGCAATAGCAAGAATTCCCGAATGGATTTAATCATGGCAACGGGTAAAAGGTTTTGTATTAATCAACACCATGTTTGATGACGATGCCCTTTCGCTACAGCCTAGCTTTGTACTTTGTATGTTGCCATCCATGTTTTTCTTCACCATGAAGAATCATTTGCTACCAATAGGCACAATGCCTTATGGTACATCAACCAATATCAAACTTGGTTGGTATACATGGAATCCATTTCGAACTTTATGGCACCTTGCCATAAAATGGAGTCGATACCTTGTATCACTTCCTCATACGTAGCCGATTTTTCTTCCTCAATAAGATTGATATCTACATGAGGTGAGATCAGAAACCAATACCTCTAAGGTTTTTCTCTGACTCTCTCCGACCTACGTGGTTCTTGTGTATCAGAAGATTGTGGAATAGTCTCATCCCTGATGAACTATTCGTGTTTTGTTAGGGGTAGGTGTCAGGATAGGAACATTATTACTCTGATTTTCACCTACCACTGTGTAGTAAGTTTCTAGGTTCTAGTCCCACGGATCGAATACAAGACATGAAATAAGTGCGAATACGAATCGAGGAGTTGCAGAATACTTACAATCGATCGGTTGAGCGACGCGGAGGCAACAAAACTCCAAAAACGCACTGGTTTTGGTGTGAACTGCATGCAGATTTTCCTCACTGTTTTGACTTCGTTTTTGGTCCTTCGTCAAGCTCCAAGCTTCGTCGAACGGTTCCCGGCTCATTGGTGAGCTTCCCTATCACCGTCGCATATCTCGTAGTGTGCTAGCACTTGCGATTTTTGCCACAAAAACCCAACTCCATGCTTCCCTATGCTCGGAATTTCGATGAAAATGCAGTGAGCATTTTGCCCATTTTGGGCGTGAAGAGAGTGATGAGAGAAGAGAGAATTAGTTTTTTTGGTTTGGCAAATTTGTGTATTAAATACACTCATTTGAATTTCACATGTATTTCATGTGAATTTGGCTTTAAAAAGTCAAACCATTTAAAGCTTCCAACCCCACATCACTTCCATCAATCATGAATAGTGACTTGCGTCAATCACTCAAAGTGAAAGACATCAATCACTTGATTGACGAATGATGTGACGCTAGATGCTACTAGCGATTTGACGCTTGATTTGATTTGCCGCACTCGAATTCGAAATACGAATGCGCTCGCAAATAATCTCGGGCTCGGGTTCGCTAATTCTAAATTAACGAACTTTCCGTTGCGTCGCAATTAAATCTAATTTAATTAAATAATTCATGCCAAGCATAATTATTATTCACTTCGCTAACGAATTAATTCTAAATTAATTCGTTCTCCCGAATTAAAATCTAATTTTAATTCCGCGTCGAAATCTAATTTCGTTAATATATCCCATATATTAATTGTTCGATTAATTCCAAATTAATCGTTATCTCTCTTTAATTGATATTTTATCCCAGATAAAATATCTCCGCAATTAATCCCAGATTAATTTTCTCTCTCTTCTAATTAATCCCAGATTAATTTAGAGTGCGAGTTATACATCATCGGTGAATCTTTGGGAAGCGACCCATGAGATCCCCGGGTATGTTGGCAGTCAAATCGGTCATCGGACTATCCGAACACGTAAGTACCAAGTACTACGTTTTACCGATTTACTAGACATGGTTGGCTTCTAGCAAAGCGACATGCCTACCCAATTCTCCGTAAATATCCTTACAGGAATAAGATCATATCAAGCGTAGTATACCGTAGTATTGTGTATATCAGCCCAGTATCGATAGTCACGTGCTAGGGCTGGGGCTGGATAAGTGTCTGCCCCGTCCGAAGCACATGTCGGATGTCTGGTAACTAGTCTCTATAATCGGATATACATGACCTTGTCATAATATCCCGATGGCCGCCAGCACTTAAGAGCACTAATACCATATCCTACGTGACATCATCTCCACTATGACTGGAGTGATACTTCCATCTTGACATCACACCAATACACTACGACTCTCTGATAACCCAGAAGTGGTGTACGCAGAACCGGTTAAAGCCCTGTACCACCAAGACCAAAGTCTATCGATTATCGTAAGTATTAGCGATGCAAGTCTCAAGTTAAGACTATACACACCTACCTTGATTTCGGCCTCCCATAGACACATAGTCATAATACCAATGGGATTCTGAGGGGTCTATCCAGAGCGAAGCTGTTTCCCGTACCATCGGTGAAACACGACCTCCTATCGCACTTGCATAAGTATCCAATACTTATATATATGAGAACTATGCCGTTGTGCCCTCACAACGCACACAAGTGCAATACTAGCCTATTCCGCATTATCGATGTCCAGTCTCGATAATACTCCGGCTAGGGATATTTAATGATTAATCCTTCGGGGACTGATACTGTCTCATATCATTCTCAGTCCAGGAACTAATCACAGGGACCCTCTCTTCATTTATATATCTATGGTGATCTAATCACAAATGATGAAAGTGCAATTTCCTTGTCACATAGTTAATTTGTACAACACCGTGATCTGTAAAAATAGTGACGCTATGGGTCATAATTGTCCAACAATCTCCCACTTGGCCTATAGCCAGTCACTCGAGTGTCTAACACCCGAACTATGTACGGTTTGGCTCAATTGCTGAGTAAGGACTTCGTCAGCGGATTTTCATGATTATCATCTGATGCGATTTATTCGATCATCACATCGCCACGATGTATGATCCGAATGAATCAGATGAATATCGAATTATCTGGATCGTTGATGAGACCATTAATTCTTTAGTCTGTGCTCAAGCCTAGCTCAGCGCTAATAGAATTACATCTAATCTAATTAGATTTATATATCGACCCAGAAGGTTTCTATTACTACCTCAGCTGCTGCAATAACCCGCATTTTTTGTTTATTCGGTAACAGTATCTTGCCTGGAAGATTCCAGCTCACTGTACTGTTATTCAAACTATATAGCACCATTTGCGACTTGTAGTCGTCTTTATCGGTTATGAAACTTGCAGTAGTGATCCCAGTCACTTCAAGTTCTCATTCTCTAGAATCCAGTGACTATCACTTGGATTGACCTGTTTGTGACTATATATGCTCAAAGCATATTAGACACCAGGTCGCGTATATTTTTCAATGTACGGTTTCTCGGAGAGTTTTCTCGAAAGCCAAGCTTTCGACGATTATTATTGGGAATTTCATTTCCAAAAATGACATATTTATCATTATCTATTTAGGACAGTCATTGTCAGTGCCTCACACTAACCTCCTTATATACACAAGAATCTTTTCGTTTTGAATTAAATCATAACCATTATGATTACATCAAAATGATAATTCCAAGAACCTATGCTTGCTTCAATCCAACATGGATCGAATACCCTTAAACCTTGTTTGCTAGTTAATGTACGACAAAATCGACAGGATGTTTTAAACATCCTCCAACTGGTTCTTTTTTAGGAAAGTGATTTTCCCGTTCTGCTGCCATATTTCATAAATGAAACATGCAGCTTAAGCAAGCATTATCCAAATGGATTTTCCATGGCAACAAGTAAAAGGTTGAATCGTAATCAACACAATGTTGATAATGATACCTTTTCGCTAAAAGCCTAGCTTTATGCGTTGATAGTTGCCATCCATGTGCGTCTTCCTTGAAGACTTATAAAGTACCAATAGGCACAATGCCTTGCGGTACATCAACTAGTATCCAACTTGTTAATACACATGGAATCCATTTCGGACTCATGACACTTTGTCATAATAGGGAGTCGATACCTTGTATCACTTCCTCATACATAGTCAGTTGGTATACCTCAAAAGATACACATCATTATAAGGTGAGATCAGAAACCCATACCCCAGGTTTGTTTTCTGACTCTCTCCGACTTACGCGGTTCCTTGTGTATTCAAAGATTAATGGTATAGTTTACATCCTTGATGACTATTTGTGTTCCATTAGGAATTGATGCCAGGAATAGTATTACTCCGATTTTCATCGAGTTTTTCTATCCTCCCACTTACCACTGCATATCGGTATTCCTCTTAGGAAAACCACATGGCGAGTAACAATCTAATTGTTCTCTAGTGAGATGTTTAAGTACAATACTTATGGTATCCCTAGGATAACCTACTATTGGCACTTATCCAATTTGGGTTCTAGTTTGATAACATCCAAACACATGCCTAGCATACCCAAATTATCGGGAATGTGAAACCAGGTTTCTTTCCCGTTCATATCTAATATGATATCTGTCAAACAGATATTATGGAACCTTATTCTAAATAAGTTCTGCACTGTTAATGCTTATCCGTTGAAGGAAATGGTAGCTCAGAGCGACTCATGATTAACCTTATCATGTCCAACACAATTCGGTTACTCATTTCGGACACACCGTCACTTTGACGTGTTCCGGGAGGAGTCCTTATTTGAAAGAATACTATACTCTTTCAAGTATTTTAGAACCTTATTGCTTAAGTAATTTCCATTACGGTCTTACCGTGACGGTACAATACTGTAGCCGATCTGTTTGTCTATTTCGTGTCGAAACTGTAACGATTTTTCGATTTTTGTTCTTCAAAGAAACACATACCTTACGAGATGCACATCCGATATGTCACGAAATATTCTATCCACTAGCCTAAGACTAGTCTGGTGACCAAATATTCATATATCTACGCTACGACGGTGCTCTTGCTACTATGATACTGTTTGGCTACTACAGTTCCCCAGACATTTTTTGAGCCACTTTGATTCAGCGCTTTTAGTCGTGAATAGACTAAGTCAATGCAGTTTCTATCTAATGTACCATAACAGGCCCAGACTTGCACCCATATAACACTAAGATCGTCATTTGATAACCAGTAATATGTTTCACACTTTAATAACAGATTCGTAACTTTATTTGAATAGTCAAATCAGTCCTAGTACCCACCCTTCAAAAGTGTGGATACTCGAGTCTTGTTTAAGGTGTCCCACAAACATTGCCACTATTAGTTCTTCTGATCAAATCAGTTTGAGCTATTGATTGTCATGTTATATATTTGAGATTATATTCAAAATAAATTCTGTTATTCACATCTAATGTGTTTTATCTCAATATCATCTTTATTATATGAAACATTTTTGTGTTCTAAATAAAAGGTTCACCCGCAATGGGTTAAACACTGATATAGAGATAATGTATCTAGTCAAACTAGTTACATTATACATTTTCCTATTTATAGGTACATACCCCGAGGTTGTTCCTAAACTTAGGTATCTACGGATAAAGCAGCGACTTTTCGTCTCCGTTTCCAATTCGCAGATAAAATCTCAATTGAGTCAGTATCCTGTTTCAAACAGATTCTAAACATCAATACATATATTTTATGTATCACACTAAGTATTTAAAATCTAATTTCAATACTAGTAATGAATACATATATGACAAACATATTTAAAGTCGGAGCCTTGCACGTCTTTAATTCCTTCATGTCTTCTTTGTCCAAACGGCAGTCACGCTTCCTTCCGCGATCCCGTTTGCCACATTTAGACAGACATTTTGGATATGTCCTTTATCTTCCCAGAAGAATATAAAGATTTAGCCTTGCCCTATTTCAACACTCCAGAAGCCTTTGACCAAGCCTCGGTTTCTAGAATATTAAAGTAGGTGTGCCTTGCGCTACTTGCCTAATTGCAAAGTTTGACTTTGTCTCCTTGAGAATAGTCATTAACCCCAGAGTTATTAATTGCAATTTAGTACTTCAAAGATCAAATTAGATCCATGAATATCCTTCAATTTCATTATCATACTTTAAGGATCTAATCCTTAGTTCTGATTCAGAAAATATGGAGTATACTGCGACAAGCTTAATGGTTAAGCACTAAAGTTATCATCACATAATCTTCCAAATATTATGCTCTACTGTTTGCTTAACTCCGGGCTTTAGGCTTAATATATTATTTTATCAAATAAATAACTTATTAAATTTTCAATTTGAAAATTAAACCATTTAAAACATTTTCCCTAGGATTATGTATTAAACGTCAATCTTTCAATTATATCTTGATTTTAATAGTCCAACTATTTAATCAATTATTTAGGTACCTTTTATTATAATGATTACAATAGTCCAACTATTTAATCAACTATAATTTAATAGATTAAATTCAATTATTTTGATTTCTATAATCCAATTATAAAATCAATCATAATTAAATTGTTTGAATATAATAGTCCAACTATTTATAAAACAACAATTTAAATATTAGTCCAACTAACATTTAATTGACGGAATTTATGACGTGATATTCGATTGAGCGCATATGGCGAGTAATTGAACGAATATTGTAAATTCAATTCTTGCCTCCCACATTTTTTTCGTCGAGCCTCTAACCCTCTGTCGAGTAACTCGGGAAACCGTGTTCCTCCTAGTGGGCTAGGATCCCGTTAAATATCACACAATCTTGACTTTGGCCAACAAATTGTATGATAATTAACTAGGTAGATCTCTAAGATCAATTGGATCTCATCCAACACCTAGATCCAGTAGGTGGACATCCAAGTCCCAAACATATATCTTATATATGCCTATACATCGAATGTATACCCTAACCTTTTTCCTCTGAATCAACTAGGCCTTGGCTTTGGCACAACAAACCTAGTGATCCCAGTCAGCGCGGACCCATTGACATGGAAGCTTCGTAATCAATGTCAATGGACAAGAAGTGGTCTTGACTTTGGCCAACAAACCACAACTTGGACACGACACCGATATGGAACAAAGCCTCGTGATTAAAACACATCTTCGACGGACAAGGGCTTGACTTTGGCCAACAACCCCTGCCAATCTCGGATCTTGAGCAAGAATCACTCAATACAAGAATAGGAGGTGATAAGGCTGGACACGCAGGTCCAATTAATAAATCAAATTTATTACAACAATTTCTAAAATTGCCCCACCCATCTAATATCCATCCGATATACATTATTCATCATCACAACCATGTATTCACACACATGTTATCAATCAATCTAATCAAATTAATTAATCTGATAATTAGTGACCATCCAATGTTCAAACAACGATTTGATTTTGTGCGAGTCAAGCTCGTCTTTGCGAATAAGTACTCAAGTACGAATTCTCGAATTAAATTAAACTACATCTTTAAATCACATTTAACATGCATTTAATTCTAATTCACTATTTAATTCCAAATTAAATATCACACACTTTATTTAACGAACCTTAACGACTTAAATTCCAAATTTAATCGCTACGGGTCTCAAAGCCCGATTAACGTCCAACGTTAGTTTAATTAAAATCCAATGGACTTTTAATTAATTTCTTAAGGCGTGGAATTTTGGTCAAATTGGATCAAACCGATAACCAAAGTCCAATCCGGGAATTACCCCCCATAAGCCTTTAAATTAATTTTGGCCCATTAGGCCCAATTAAATTACAAAGGTCCATTAAGTCGCATTTGGGCTTTATGGAAGCGGTTTTGGGCCCAATTGGATCCAATCCAATTTGCCTTAACCCAACTTTGTAAAACAAAGCCCATTAAGCCCAATAACAACACTTAAGCCCAAATTCACAAAATAGGCCCAAATTTAATTAAACACAAAATTCCAAATTTCATACTTTAATTAACTAAAGTGCATTAACACAATTAATTACCCAAATCATTTATTTCCAAAACACAAATTAGGCTAATTAATCATGCAATCTTCATCAATTAGTGTCCAACACAAATTAATCAAAATCAAACCCATACATGCTTATAGACTCTCGGCCAAGGGGAATTATTATGCCAAATTCAAATCCAATCTAATTGAATCAAATTTAACATTAAATCAATATCCCCAAATCATTTCTAATACATCCAATGAATCAAAAATTAAAATTCCAAGAGCTCACACTTAGGGCACCATTCGGCCAACATAAAATTTGGGGCAAATTTGTTCCAAATCAAATTTATTCAAATTGATCTAATCAATCATCAATAAAACATGTTATAAACACACTAAATCATCCAATTTCATTAAACATGCTCAAACACATTTTTACCCAAATTTATCCCTAAGTAGTATTTCATGCATTTACTCGCTCGCTCTGATACCATTGTAGGAGTTTCTAGGTCCCACGGATCGAATACAAGACATGAAATAAGTGCAAATACGAATCGAGGAAGTTGCGGAATACTTACATCGATCGGTTGAGCGACGCGGAGGCAACAAAACTCCAAAAACGCACTGGTTTTGGTGTGAACTGCAGTGCAGATTTTCCTCACTGTTTTGACTTCGTTTTTGGTCCTTCGTCAAGCTCCAAGCTTCGTCGAACGGTTCCCGGCTCATGGGTGAGCTTCCCTATCACCTTCGTATATCTCGTAGTGTGCTAGCACTTGCGGTTTTTGCCACAAAAACCCAACTCCATGCTTCCCTATGCTCGGCATTTTGATGAAAATGCAGTGAGCATTTTGCCCATTTTGGGCGTGAAGAGAGTGATGAGAGAAGAGAGAATTAGTTTTGTTTGGTTTGGCAAATTTGTGTATTAAATACACTCATTTGAATTTCACATGTATTTCATGTGAATTTGGCTTTAAAAAGTCAAACCATTTAAAGCTTCCAACCACCCACATCACTTCCATCAATCATGAATAGTGACTTGCGTCAATCACTCAAAGTGAAAGACATCAATCACTTGATTGACGAATGATGTGACACTAGATGCTACTAGCGATTTGACGCTTGATTTGATTTGCCGCACTCGAATTCGAAATACGAATGCGCTCGCAAATAATCTCGGGCTCGGGTTCGCTAATTCTAAATTAACGAACTTTCCGTTGCGTCGCAATTAAATCTAATTTAATTAATAATTATGCCAGCATAATTATTATTCACTTCGCTAACGAATTAATTCTAAATTAATTCGTTCGCCTGAATTAAAAATCTAATTTTAATTCCGCGTCGAAATCTAATTTCGTTAATATATCCAATATATTAATTGTTCGATTAATTCCAAATTATCGTTATCTCTCTTTTATTATATTTTATCCCAGATAAATATATCTCCGCAATTAATCCCAGATTAATTTTCTCTCTCTTCTAATTAATCCCAGATTAATTTAGAGTGCGAGTTATACGTCATCGGTGAATCTTTGGGAAGCGACCCATGAGATCCCCGGATATGTTGGCAGTCAAATCGGTCATCGGACTATCTGAACACATAAGTACCAAGTACTACGTTTTACCGATTTACTAGACAAGGTTGGCTTCTAGCAAAGCGCCATGCCTACCCAATTCTCCGGAAATATCCTTACAGGAATAAGGATCTATATCAAGCGTAGTATACCGTAGTATTGCGTATATCAGCCCAGTATCGGATAGTCACGTGCTAGGGCTGGGGCTGGATAAGTGTCTGCCCCGTCCGAAGCACATGTCGGATGTCTGGTAACTAGTCTCTATAATCGGATATACATGACCTTGTCATAATATCCCGATGGTCGACCAGCACTTAAGAGCACTAATACCGTATCCCGCATGACATCATCTCCACTATGACTGGAGTGATACTTCTGTCTTGACATCACACCCAATACACTACGACTCTCTGATAAACCCAGAAGTGGTTTACGCAGAACCGGTTAAAGCCCTGTACCACCAAGACCAAAGTCTATCGATTATCGTAAGTATTAGCGATGCAAGTCTCAGGTTAAGACTATACACACCTACCTTGATTTCGGCCTCCCATAGACACATAGTCATAATACCAATGGGATTCCGAGGGGTCTATCCAGAGCGAAGCTGTTTCCCGTACCAACGGTGAAACACGACCTCCTATCGCACTTGCATAAGTATCCAATACTTATATATATGAGAACTATGTCGTTGTGCCCTCACAACGTACACAAGTGCAATACTAGCCTATTCCGCATTATCGATGTCCAGTCTCGATAATACTCCGGCTAGGGATATTTAATGATTAATCCTTCGGGGACTGATACTGTCTCATATCATTCTCAGTCCAGGAACTAATCACATGGACCTCTCTTCATTTATATATCTATGGTGATCTAATCACAAATGATGAGAGTGCAATTTCCTTGTCACATAGTTAATTTGTACAACAACACCGTGATCTGTACAAATAGTGACGCTATGGGTCATAATTGTCCAACACACTGCATTTATGAATTCCTCTAAGGAAAACCACATGGAGAGCAACAAAAATTTTGTTCTCTTATGGCTTATGGAAACAATATCCTTTAGTTTCCCTAGGATAACCAATTACAAATAGGCACTTATCCGATTTAGGTTCTAGTTTGGTACCATCCAAACGTTTAATATATGCCCAGCAACTTCAAATCTTCAGGAATGAGAAACTCGGTTTCTTTCCTGTCCATATTTCATATGGAGTCCGTCCACAGACTTTGTCTGAACCTTATTCAAAATAAGTATTGCACTATTCAATGCGTATCTCTGAAGGAAATTAGTAGCTCAATGCGACTCATTATTAACCTTTCCATGTCCAACAAAGTTTGGTTTCTCTGTTCGGACACACCACTCAATTGAGGTGTTCCGGGAGGAGTACACTGTAAAAGAATACTATACTCTTTCAAGTAATCGAGAAACATATTGTTCAAGTATTTTCCACCACGGTCCAACCGTGATGTTTTAATACTTTTGCTGATCTGTTTTTCCAATTTGTGTCGAAACTATTTGATTTCTCAAAAGTTTCCCACTTGTGTGTCATAAGATACACATAACCATAATGTGATGCAACATATGTAAAGGTTACAAAGTATTCATATCCATCTCTAGCGTGGCTAGACATGGTCCCACATTCGTCACCATGGACGAGGGCTAACAGCTCGGTGGCACGCACACCTTTACCGCTAAAAGGTGTTTTAGGCACTTTGCCTAATAAACAAGATTCGCAGACGTCATATGAATTATGATCAAATCTGTCCAAGTATCTACTCTTCCAAAGAGTGGATATACAAGTCTTGTCAATGTGTCCCAGACATCAATGCCACGGATAAGTCTCATCTGTGTTACTTAGTTTGAGCCTTTTGTTTGTCATGTTATATGTTTGAGATTCATTTATATTCAAAATATAAAGACTATTATTAACATCTGTTGTACATATCAAAATGTTATCTTTATATACAAAACACCTAGTGTTCTAGAATACAAAGGTACACCCACAACGGGTTAAACAAAATACAGAGATGATATTCCCTAGTCAATCTAGGTACAAAATAACAGTCAGCTAATGTAATTACATGCTCCGAGGGCAGATACAAAACATAGGTCTCAACGGCCAAAACAGCGACTATTGTCCTATTTCTGACTCGTAGGTCGATCTCGCCTGAACCCAGTATCCTACTAATCAGCAGATCATGTACACCAGTACATATGTTAGTACCACATCCAGAATTAAAAATCTAATTTTTATAACTAGTAGTGGACATGATTATAACAAACATTCATGAAGCCGGAGCCTTGCCCGTCTTCACTTCCTCCAACTCTGCCTTGTACCCACAGCAGTCACGCTTCCAGTGACCCCATTTTCCACAATGTAGGCAGACGTCTTGGGATATGTCCTTAGTCTTCCTAGAAGACTGTGATGATTTAGCCTTGCCTTTTTTCTTCCTTTTCTTCACACCCCCAGAAGCCTTCGGCCAAGCCTTGGCCATCTGGGATGTCGAAGTAAGGTCCATCTTGCGATTCTTGCCTTTTAGAAGCTCTGGCTCTGCTTTTTTCAGCATCGCCATTAACTCTCCAAGAGTCTTCTCTTGGTTCATCATGTTGAACTTCATGACGAACCCGCCCCAGCACTCGGGTAAAGACTGTAAGATCAAATCTATGGAAGTCTCGGCCTCGAAGGTTATACCCAGCTGACCTAACTATTCGATGTCAGCAATCATCTGTGACACATAGTGCTCGACAGATGTACCCTTTGACATACGCGATCGAAAGAGCTTCTTTCGCAACTCATGCTTCTGAGATCTAAGATTAGACCTGTGAAGATCCTTCGATTTCAACATCATACTCTAAGGATCCGATCCTTTGTTCTGACGATGAAATTGAGGAGTGATTGCGGCAAGCATTACAGATTGAGTTCTAAAGTTATCATCACGATCAGTCTTCCAAAGCTCATGCTCTACTATTTGCTCAACTCCGGGCTCAGGCCCGAGAGGTTTCTCTATGACATAGAGTAACTTCTCGGCCCCCATGACTATTCTGAGGTTCATCTCCCAATCTAGAAAATTGGAACCGTTAAAGACATTATCGCCCTTGATTATGTCTCTAACGCTAATCTTTCTAGCCATCTCGATTATAATAGTCCAACTATTCAATCAACAATTTCGGGTACACTCAAAATGTAATGTCTTGTACAGTCTAACTGTTCAAAGAAAGCAATATTCAATATTAGTCCAACTAATATATTTATAACAACGATAAATAAAATTAAAGAGCGTATATTGGCAAGTATTTAAACGAAATTGCAAATTCAATACTAGCCTCCCACTATTTTTCGGCGAGCCTCTAACCCTTTGTGGAGTACTCAGGAAAAGTAGTTTCCTAATGGGCTAGGATCCCGTTAAATAACACACAACCTTGACTTTGGCCAACAAGTTGTATGAAACTTAACTAGGTAGATCTCTAAGATCAATTGGATCCCATCCAATTCCTAGATCCGGTAGGTGGACCTCCAAGTCCAAGATATATATCCAATATATATTTCCTAAGCCTTTCCTCTGAATCAACTAAGTCTTGGCTTTGGCTCAACAAGCTTAATGATTCCAGTTAAGCGTGACCCATTGACAGTGGGAAAGCTTCGTAATCCACGTCGATGAACTAGAAGTGACCTTGACTTTGGCCAACAAGTCACAACCGCCCAAGACATACGATATAGAAACAAGCTTTTATGGTTCAAACATATCCGCGATGGATAATGATCTTGACTTTGGCCAACAAACCAATGCCAATCTTGGATCATGAGAGAGAACCACTTAATGGAAGGAAAAACTGTTAATATTATAGTGAGGGTTTTCGCGTAAAATGGCAACTAATTTATTATCTTTGATTAGGTCTCATCATACACCCTTAAACATGCATTCTAAAAGCATAATAAGGCGCGATAAAACAATAATGATATGCGTATGGATATATAATATAATTTATTCCTAGAACAAATCACTATTTTTCCTCTCTCCCGCTAGCACTATTCATAATTCTACCCATTACATAATACATTAAAAAACCTCATTTACATTGAGGGGAATGGTGAGAAGAGAAATACAAAGAGAAAATAGATAATAGGCTGGACACGCAGGTTCAATTTAAATAAATTCCAAATTTATTACAACAATTTCAAAAATTTCCCTCACCCTTCTAATATCCATCTGATATACATTATTCATACAAATACATCCAAGTATTCACACAAAGCATGTTATTCAATCAATCTAATCAAATTAATTTATCTTTGAATTAATGACCATCCAATGTTCAAACAACGATTTAATTTGTGCGAGTCCAACTTGTTTAAGAATAAATACTCAAAGTATGTATTCTTGAATTATTTCAAACTACAATTTTAAATCCAATTTAATTTGTATTCAATTCTAATTCGAATTTAATTCCAAATTAAATTAATTACACTTATTTATGTGTCTTAAAGACTTGGATTCCAAATCCAATCTAAATGGGTCTCAAAGGCCCATTTAGTATCCAACACTATTCAATTAAAGTCCAATGGGCTTTCAAGTAATTTTGAAGGCATGGGCATTGGCCAATCTGGATCAAACCCAAAATGCAAGGCCCAAATAGGAATCACCCTATTGCCAAAAATCAATTTAGGCTCATTAGGCCCAATTAAATTATTTAAAGGCCCAATAGTCATGTTTGGACTTTATGGAATGGTTTTGGGCCCAATTGGATCCAACCCAATTGACCAAACCAAACTGGCCCAACCAAGCCCATTAAGCCCAAATATAACAAATAGTCCTATTTAATAAATTCCAATTTAAAGACTAATACATGTTAACATAATATTCTAAATATCACATTAATTTTTATTAAAGTGTAATAACACAATTAATTAATTAATCCAATATTTCCAAAACACCAATTAATCTAATTAATCATGCTTAATTATCCAATTCATGTCCAACCAAATTGAAGCAAAACAAACTTATTCCAACATGCTCAAGTTCACGGCAATACATGAAATTAACATCCAATTTTGATTTCAGTCTAATTAAATCACCAATTAATATTCAATTCCATGCCAATTAACATATCCAATTGTCAAATTTAAAAAATACCATGAACCTGTCTAGGGCTAGTTTCGGCCATGCATGTGAATTTAGTTAAAATTAATCTAATCAATTTATCACAAATCCAATTCATCATCATACTAACACAACCAAACAATCAATTTAGAGAAATCATGCTCCAAGCAAAAATCCCAAATTAAAGTTCATAACCCTAGATTTTAAAATCAAGTTTAGGTGGCTCATGATACAATTGTTAGTGTCTCTAAGACTTGCCCCAGAATCCTAAATGTTGCGAAATCTCTAAGTCCCGAGGATAGATTATCAAGCAAGAAACAACATGTGAATACACGAAGAAGTTGCGAGGAATACTTACATCGATCGGTTGAGGCGATGCGTCAAAGAACAACAATTTTTAAGCCCTTTAAAGATCCTCCAAGGCTCACGACATTTACTGGTTTGGCTCCTTCAATTTCGGTCCAAGCTCCAAGCTCTTAGGTGGGTGATTCCAAGCTCACAAGTGGGTTTTCCTATCACCTTTGTATGACTCAAATGGTGTGCTAGCACTTAGAAATTTTGCCACAAAAATTCTTAGCTTCTCTTTGTGGATTCACAGTGAAACCAGTGAAGGAAAGAATAAGAAAGTGGCATGTTGCCGTGAGAGAGAGGGAGTTGTTTTTGGCTCCAAAAACGTGAGTAGAGCGAGAGAGAGAGAGAGTTGTAATGGTTGGTATTTGATTTGTGTATCTAATACACATAATTGATTTTCCAAAAATCAATATTGATTTTCCAAATTTGCTTTCAAAAGTCAACCATTTAAAGCTTTGCCAACCACTTCCATCAATCAATCAAGTGACAAATTGTCACATCACTCAAAGTGACAAGTGATTTGACGCTTGTGTGACAAATGATTTGACGCTTGAAGTGACTTGCGTGCCGCACTTGAATTCGAAATGCGAGTGCGCTCGTAAACACTCCCGGTCTCGGGTTCGCTAATTCTAAATTAATGAATTTTTCGTTGCGACGTAATTAAATAATTATGCCTAGCAAAATTACTATTCACATCGCTAACAAATTAATTCTAAATTAACTCATTTGCCCGAATTAAAATCTAATTTTAATTCTGCGTCGAATCCAATTTCGTATAATATATCAAATATATTATTTTATCGATTAATTCCAAATTAATCGTTTTCTCTCTTTAATTAATATTCTATCCCAGATAAAATGTCTCCGTAATTAATCCATGCCATTTTCCCCGAATCGATATTCAATATCGCTTGTTTATACGTAGTCGGATCCATTTCCTCTAAGAAGATAAAATTAAGGCTTACATCAGATGTTAAAAATAGTCTCTCTAGAGGCCTTGATATTCTATTCGACCTACATAGAAATTGTGTTGTGGATCTTTCACGTAGTTGAATCTCTAATTCCATCTCAGGTTCTCAATGTTGAGATCAAACTCATCGAGTTCAATCTTTCTACGATTCCCACTTTCTCTCAAAATTTATTTTCAAGAAAAGTGGCAAAACGAGCACCAAATACATTTCGTTGCTCGGAATCACAGAATTATATCCCAAAGAATTTTCAGGATATCTAACGAACCTATATTTATACCCATGGGTGCAAAGTTTATCCCGCTGCGCACTCTAATGTATGCAAGACAACCCCAAATCTAAATATCTAAGATTTTGATTACTATTGTACCATATCTGATATGAGATCATAGAAACAGCTTTCAATGGAACATTCTATTAAGTATGTGGGCGGCAGTAAATAAAGCATAACCCTTAAGGTAATATGAAAGATCTATATAACTCATCATAGATCGCACCTATCTAATAAAGTACGATTTCTCCGTTCAGACACACCATTGTGCTAAGGAGTTTCTGGTGGGCTATATTGGGCGAGAATCTCATTCTCCCTTAAATAACTTCTGAATTCATCGCTCATAAATTCACCACCTCGAATCTAATTAAAGGCACTTGATGAATTTACGATTTATTTTTCTACTTAGTTTCGGAATATTTGAACTTTTCAAAATTTTCGATTTATGTCTCATCAAATAGACATATTCATATCTTGATTTATCATTAGTGAAAGTCACGAAGTAAGTTGAACCATCATGAGCGACATGATTTAATGGACCACGCATATCACTATGTACTAGCTCTATTGAATCATCAGCACGTTGTCCAACACCAAGAAATTGAGCCTTTGTCATTTTCCCTTGGATACATGACTCACAAATCGAATAAGGATCTAAGGTAAGATCTTCAATCAAACCATCCTTAACCAATTTTGATAGGCGTCTAACACTGATGTGGTCCAATCTAAAATGCCATAATTCAGTAGTACTTAATTCTGATCTTTTACTTGTATTATCATCTATATTAAAGACATCTCAATATATTTCTAAAACATAATGATTGTTAGATAAAGACATATCAAATAAAATTATAGAGGCATAGATTCAAATACATGTCAAACATGCAACATGTGTTGTGTTGTTAAGACCTACTTCGATACCATTCTGTTGGGGCACTTGTGAGGACCCTAGGATGGGATCGATGCCCCGCGTAGCGGAAGTGGGTCTAACCCGTGGATATCAAGTGGAGGTATATTTTTAAATATTTTAACATAATACTATATTCTATTACGATAGTATAGTAAAAAAACTCGGGATAAATCGGTGTCCGGAAAAATAAAACGGAAGAAAAATCGGGTCCCGCACACAAAATCAGGTCATACATGCCTAGACGCACCCAGGCTGAAAGTGCCTATGCGACTGCGCTGCATGCAACAGTTGGTTGCATGCACGCTGGCTGCATGGAGCACCTAAACATTTTTTTTTTAATTTTAAAACCTTAAACATCCTTTAAAACACACCCAAAATAATTTTAATTTCAAAACCAAACTCAACACATGTTATAAACAAAACATATATATATAAATATAATTAAGCTTGACTCCATGATCCAATCATGATTCCAATACTAGCAAGCTTCATTATAAGATCTAATCTTGATTTTTCCTTGTTGAGATGTTGTACAGAACTTCCAAAGCTTCTCTAAACACTACTTTTACTTAGGCTAATATTTCTAATTCTTGCTTGTTTTAGCTTTCACAAGTTTAAATTTCTTAAGCTCAAGCTTAAATAAAAACTTACTCAAGCTTGCCTTTTATAGCAAAAACTTATGCAATATTTAATTAATAAAAGTCTTAATCAACTTTTGGGTGGGCATAATCCAATTTTTTCAAATATATATAATTAAGTGTGACTAATCACATTTGCCTACCACTTTTAGTTAATCCAATTAAATCAGACAAGTTTAATTAAGGATTAGTTAAATGTCTATCATTTTGATTTAATCCAATTAAATCAAGACAAATACAATTATTATTACATTTTTAATTACAAAAATATCCTTCAATGGTAGTGATATTTATGAAATTGCAACAAAGTCCTTATGTGATTTTGGATTAATCAAATTGGGTCAAAATAAATAATTAATGTTATCCAATAATACTTAATTATTTTAGTTGATAATTATAATATCAAATATTATTTATTATCAAAAATTATCGACAACTCAAGTGCTCAACGAGTACAATTCATATTGTGGGACTCTCTAAGTCTAGACATGTTCATGATATAAACCTAGCTTATATGTACACAATTCGGCAACCTCCGAATTCGTGAGGAACATGAACGACCTTTCTAAACTATTCAAGTTGAGGCCATCACATAAGTTTAATAATCCCTCCGTCGTAGGCTATCCGAGTTGTTCTTAGGAAACATGGATTACACCGTTAAGTTTCCATGGCGCACATCTCATATCGACATGCCCACGATTCTTTATAACTAATCAGAATACCATTTCCGATATATGCGGTCCACCCTTGGTGATCGGATTTGATCAAAGGCTTAAGAATCGTGACTTGCTCACATGGATATTTAAACCCCTTATGGTACATATACGGGCGACGGATCCTATCTTGATACGCACTTGATTAATGAGTGTATCGGTCTACACCCAACGAACATCTAGCGGTCAGACCGTGAAAGGTCTCTGACATATTAGGCCTCAAAGTGTGGAGGATCACACACAAAATCAATGTTATCCTATAGTCAAATGATCACATATGGTATTGACTTGAGAAGACTCCTCTTGACAATGGTGTGTACTTCCAACTATTAGGAATCACCTGTGAGTCATTTAGTATTCGCTCAAACAAATACCTACATGTCTATACAAGCTTCCCAAGCTCATGGTACATCGGGTTAAACCATTGGAACTCCAATTCCAATATATGACATGTTCTACTCATCTGGGTTATAGGAATTCGAATGTATTCCAAAACCCACGACTAGGAATATTTACTTTAAGAATAGTTTATAATAGTAATATTATCCCAATGTCGGACAACCCCAAGTCCAGTATTACTACAGGACTATTCTAAGGTCAATGTCATTCTCAACATATTTAAATATCAATCTAATATGCATAATGACATTACCATTAATAAGGTTAAAATGAAAATATAGTTATTTTATTAATAAATAATAAAATAGAATGTACAATATATTATTCGGATTGGCGCTGCAAGCACCAACTCCAACAATGATTGCATTATCAAAGAATAAAGACTGTATTTATAATAACATCTTTGTTTCGGAGATGATACCAGCAACTGACAAATCCCACCATCACTCAAAGCTCCGACTAACACTATAAAATACTCAAACTATGAAAATTTTAACCATTTAATAATTAAAATCATGTATATCAGGAATAATATCATCTACCCGAAATGAATGTTATAAATATATGTACTAAAATATTTACATAACATTTGTTATACATATATGACTTTAATAAGACATCATTACATTCTATATGAATGTAAACTATGCATGATGAACCATTCCCTAATGATTGTAGTGATATCTCCTCTCCTCAGCTAATGTCTCCAAAAGCCAACAATAGCTCACCAAAAATAATACCTTGCAAAATCTGTAGAGTGGGGGTGAGTTCTAAGAACCCGAAACCATAAAATGACATAAAATAGATATAAATCAATAAATAAAAAATTATGAAATCAAGTTCAAAATATTTCGTTTAAAATGTCATGTCAAAAACTATCCAGACGTCCATTGTCCGAGTCGCGTGCAAAGACCGGACATTGTATGAATCAGGACCATGTCGACAGAGAGTAGCAGGTGAGGTATTTTCTGGTGCACAAGACCCTAACAGGCACAAAAGAGGTGTCAAATTGTATAAAATGATTTCCTTACGAAGAGGAAGCGGCTTAAGCACCGAGATCGACCTTGAAATTTTTTTTGTCCTCTCACTTTGATTTTCGAATCTGAGCAGCCCATGGTATAATGTTTTTCTTCTATTTTTAACAATTTTTGAACCCCCAAACAGCAGCTCAGATATGATCCGTTTTGCACCCAAAACGTGCACATGGCTCACCCAAAACAACCTCACTTTTACGTCTGGTACAGCAGTGGTTCAGGTTTTAGTTTTTCTCACCAAAACAACCACACAACACCCTTAAAATATCCTTTTTTATATTCCTTAATTTTTATGGACAATTTTTCTGGACAAAAATCAAATCAAACCGAGCCCCAAAACAACCAACAAGTGGCGGCAGTGAGCAAAAATTATGCTCACTGCTGTGTGATCACTAAATAAAGAAGATGAGATTTTTTCCAACTTCGAATGGTCTTCCGTGCTATGTGTCTCGCAACCAACAAAGATAAGGGTGGGCTCTCACATAAACTATCTCTAAACACTTTAGAGATCAAGAGCGTTACACCAGATTTTTTTCTTTTCCTTTTATTCTTTATTTTTTCTTTCAACACTTGAGAGAAAACGATGAACTAGGGTGGTTATGGTTTCACACAAATGAATTAGGGTAAAAAGAAAATTACTTTTTTCTTTTATACATAGGGTTTAATATTTCAAAAATTAAAACAAAAAACCCTTCATCTACCCCTCATCAAATTCGGCCAGCTCTATTTTTTTAATTTCAAAATATTTTCCTTAATGTCATAATCAAGACTTTAATGTGTTACTAATTAAAAAGTGTAACTACTAATTTTTTAAATGAAAGGTTTTAAAATCATATTTTAAATTTATTCATTTCCAAAATAATATATTAAATTATAAAATATAATTTAATAATTACATACCTTTTCATATTTTAAATGATTATCTCATAATCATTTATTTAATGAAAACCTTATATTAAATTTAATATAAAATATCATGTGTGACAATATGTTATTAAACCCATTAATAATAATATATTTATGTGAGTATATAATTTGACTATCCAATTATATCGAACTAGCACAAGGATCAAATGGACCAATGGTTCTGAGCTCCAACAATCCTGAAATACTAATTAACTCTTAATTAAATATTCTAAATTATTAACTTCAAGTTACTCCACTAAAAACCAGAAGTTGTATTCTCTTCGCCGTAGATAGATAATCTAGCTGAACTATGTCGGTGTCCATCGATATAGTCATTACATACAGATGAGCCATTCACGAGTATCTCATAATCAGATTCGGGTCATAATGTCCTTTATACCCCTCTAATTATTTTTACCTTAAGTACCATTGATTCTCTAATGAATGATTTATTCATAACCATTATGAATGTTAATATTTCTATTCGCAATAGAAAGACTTGAGTGCTCTTATCGTTTAAGTACCAAATCAACCCTTTAGAAAGATACTCATTTACTTCTTGCCAGAATGAGTGAACTTCATATCTATGTAAAACGTCCTCAGTTACACACCCAACCATGTCCCCAAAGTACGTACCTATTGGTCGGGATTGCTACACCAACCTCACACTTGTAAATCAAATGACATAGCCTACCATACAAGAGTTCCCAGTACACTCAAGATTCAAATCGATCCATATATGATCATCTAGTAGATTGAAATGAATATATTTATTTAACGGATATTATAAGAAACCCATTTGTATCTGGGTCCAGTCCTATATGATCACATCATATAAGGTGCCTTCATTCTCATGTCACCACATGGACGATCCCGGATCAAGCTTGCCATATAATTATATAATGAGCCGCAGCTATAGATAAACCACAAACAAAGTACCCGCTTCGTTTGCTCTTTATGGAATAATTTAGATTACTAACTTCAGACTTAAATCCTATTTTATATGACTCTCATACACTAACTCCTAAGGCACATGAGTAATCAAGTATAAACAAGATAATTTATAATATACGTTTTAAATCAAACATTTGATAAATAAACAATGCATCTTTTATTTCTTAACAAATAATTTTGTTTACATTACATGAAGCTCTAGGGCATATATCCCAACAATCTCCTACTTGCACCAGAACAAATGAGACATGTCACGTAATCCTACACCCTTTATATGACCTTCAAACACTTTATCCGGCAAGGTCTTTGTAAACGGATCAGCCAGGCTCGCTATGGATGAAATATTCGTGACAAAAACGTCTCATCTCTACACTATCTCCCTGATGAGATGATATTTTCTCTCTATATTCTTTGTACTTTTTGTTGGAGTTTCTATAGGTCCCAAGATCAAAACTCAAGCATGAATCATGAGTTAATACAACGACGGAAGTGCGGAATACTTACATCGAGCGGTTGAGCGACGCGGAAGCAACACAAAATCTGATTTCTTCACTGGTTTGGACGTGAGCAGTCCACTGTCACAGCTCACTGCAGATTTCGGTTTTCATCAACAAGATTTGAAGCTCCAAGCTTTGTCGTAGTGATTCCCGGCTCATGGGTAAGCTTCCCTATCACCTTCTCATTGATCTCGGAGTGTGCTAGCACTCTTGTTTTGCCACAAAACGCACTTGCTTCCCTTCCATTTCCTTTGTTAAAATCGGCAGTTCACTGCCTCTTTTGAAACCAGAAAATGGCGTGAGTGAGGGAGAAGAAAAAGAGGAGAGAGAGGAGGGAAATGTGAGTTACGTATTTGGTGAATACCAAAAGTGTATCTAATACACTTGAAATGAAATTCATTTCATTTCAAACACATTTGGCTTTAATTGCCAACCACACACATCACTCAAGTCACATCAATCAATCAAGTCACATCACTCAAAGTAATAAGTGATTTGACGCTTGATGCGACTAGCGATTTGACGCTTGATTTGACGTGCCGCACTCGAATTCGAAATGCGAATGCGCTCGCAAATAATCTCAGGCTCGGGTTCGCTATTCCAAATTAACGAATTTTCCGTTGCGTCGTAATTAAATGATTACGTCTAGCGAAATCACTATTCACGTCGCTAACGAATTAATTCTAAATTAATCCGCTCGCCCGAATTAAAATCTAATTTTAATTCCGCGTCGAAATCCAATTTCGTTTAATATATCAAATATATTAATTTACCGATTAATTCTAAATTAATCATTCTCTCTCTCTCTTTAAATTGATATTTTATCCCAGATAAAATATCTCTGTAATTAATCCCAGATTAATTTTCTCTCTCATCACATTAATCCCAGATTAATAAAAGTGCGAGTCATACGTCATCGGTGAATCTTTGGGAAGCGACCCATGAGATCCCGGGATATGTTGGCAGTCAAATCGGTCATCGGACTATCCGAACACGTAAGTACCAAGTACTACGTTTTACCGATTTACTAGACAAGGTTGGCTTCTAGCAAAGCACCAAGTCTTCCCAATTCTCCGGACATATTCTTATAAGAATATTTAAGATCTATATCAAGCGTAGTATACCAATTGTATTGTGTATATCGGCCCAGTATCGGATAGTCACGTGCTAGGGCTGGGGCTGGATAAGTGTCTGCCCCGTCCGAAGCACATGTCGGATGTCTAGTAACATTCTCTCTAAATCGGATATTCATAACCTAGTCACAATATCCCGATTGGTTGCGCAACACTCAAGAGCACTAGTACCGTATCCTGTGTGACATCATCTCCATTATGATTGAAGTGATACTTCCGTCTTGACATCACACCCAATACACTACGACTCTCTGATAAACCCAGAAGTGGTGTACGCAGAACCGGTTAAAGCCCTGTACCACCAAGACCAAAGTCTATCGATTATCGTAAGTATTAGCGATGTAAGTCTCAGGTTAAGACTATACACACCTACCTTGATTTCGGCCTCACATAGACACATATTCATAATACCAATGGGATTCCGAGGGGTCTGTCCAGAGCGAAGCTGTTTCCCGTACCATCGGTGAAACACGACCTCCTATCGCACTTGCATAAGTATCCAATACTTATATATATGAGAACTATGCCGTTGTGCCCTCACAACGCACACAAGTGCAATACTAGCCTATTCCGCATTATCGATGTCCAGTCTCGATAATACTCCGGCTAGGGATATTTAATGATTAATCCTTCGGGGACTGATACTGTCTCATATCATTCTCAGTCCAGGAACTAATCACAGGGACCTCTCTTCATTTATATATCTATGGTGATCTAATCACAAATGATGAGAGTGCAATTTCCTTGTCACATAGTTAATTTGCTACAACAACACAATGATCTGTGCAAATAGTGACGCTATGGGTCATTTTGTCCAACACTTTTGTGGCTTCTTGGTTCATTGGAATTTTCCACTGCACCACTATTATCGCAATAAAGTGTAAGTGGTTTATCCATATATGAAATAACTTTCAAATCGCCTAATAATTACCTGAGCCATACTGCTTCCTTAGCTGCTTCACAAGCTGCTACATACTCAGCCTCCATGGTGGAGTCAGCAATACAAGATTATTTTATACTTCTCCACACAATAGCCCCACCACCTAGGGTAAACACTAATCCATATGTTGATTTTCTAGAATCGACATCTGTTTGGAAATCATAGTCTGTATATCACCAGATGATCATATCCTCACCAGAATATAGAAGCATATGATTTCTTGTTCTCTTAAGATATTTGAGAATATGTTTCACAGCCACTCAATGATCTAATTCTGCATTATACTAAAACCTACCGATTACTCTGATTGTAAACCAGATGTTTGGTCTCATGCATAATATAGTATACATGAGACTACCAACTGCTGAGGCATATGAGATATGTCTCATTTCCTCAACTCCTTGATGTGTCTTAGGAGACCGTTCCTTTAACAAATGAATTCCATGTCGATAAGGAAAAATTACATTTCTTGGAATTCTGCATCCCAAATTACATAAGGATCTTATCGATATAGGATGTCTGAGACATAGCTAACAATCGTCTCTTATGATCCAAAAGAATCTGGATCTCAAGTACATAATTGGCATATCCCAAATCTTTCATTTGAAATTGGTTAGCTAGCCAGGTTTTCTCGTCGGATAATATATTTACATCATTCTCAATGAGTAAAATATCATCGATGTACAAAATGAGAAAAACCACATTTCTGTCAATTACGCGCTTGTATACACAAGACTTATCGACATTCTACTCAAAATTATAAGACTTGATCGTGGTATCAAATCTTATGTTCCAAGATCGAGATGCTTGCTTAAGTCTATAAATGGATATTTTCATCTTGCAAACCTTTTGCTATTGACATTGGGCTACGAACCCCTATAGTTTTACTATATAGATACACTAATCAAGAATTTCATTCAAGAATGCAGACTTGACGTTCATCTGCCAAGTCTCATAGTCATAATATGCGGTAATTAATAGAAGAGTACCGATGGATTTGAGCATGGCTAATAGTGAGAAAGTCACCTCATAGTCAACTCCATCTTCCTAGGTATAACTGTTAGCCACTAGCATAGTCTTGAAGGTCTGTACCTTCACATCTGCTCTCTTCTTTATCTTGTAGATCCACTTGCAACTTATGGGTTTTACCCTATCAGGTTGGTCAACAAGTTCCAGACTGAGTTTGAGTACATTGACTCTATCTCGAGGTTAATGTCTTTGAGTCATTCGTTGCACTACGATGGGTCAATGGATCATCTACAGCATCACTAGATGCGACAACTTGTGCCTCTCTAACTTTTAGATAGCGATCAGGTTATCGTACAACCCTCTCACTACGTGTAGGTGGTAGATCATTTTGACAAACTTGCATCTGACGCTCAGATGTCGAAGGTGCTATGTTTTTATCAACTGTTGTTGACGATGATGTGCTGTCGAACCAACAAGTAACTCCTCGAGTAACAGTTTACTTCGAGGATTGAACTCCCTCATATAGTCCTCCTCAAGAAACGTGATGTTTTTCGACATAAATATTTTGTTAACTTCAGGACTATAAAAGAGCCCACCCCTAGTCTCCTTATGATAGCCTATAAATAGACACATCTGAGAACATGGCTCCAACTTTGTAGTCTTATTCTTCAGCAGGTGTGTTGGACACCCCAAATGCGAAAATATCATAAACTAGTTTTACGTCCACGTCACAACTCTATGGGAGTCTTAGGATTGGATTTAAAATTAACTACATTAAGAATATGAATTGTTATTTGCAATGCATATCCCCAAAATACACTACGCATTAAATTGTAACTAAACATAGATCTTATCATGTATAGTAGGGTCTGATTTCTCCTCTCTGCAATACTATTCTGCTATGGTGTTCCATGTGCTGTGAGCTGAGATATTATCTCATGCTCAACTAAGAATTCTTCAAAATATCTATCAAGTTTTCTCCTCCATAATCTGATTGGATAGTTTTAATCCTCTTACCTAATTGGTTCTCAACTTCAACACGATACTCTTTGAACTTTTCACAGGTATCTGACTTGTGCTGCATTAGGTAAACATACACATATCTAGAATAATCGTCAATAAATATGACGAAGTACACATAACCTCCTCGGGCTCTTACATTCATCGGTCTGCAAACGTCTGAATGTATTAGTTCAAGTGGTTGACTGGCTCTTATACCATTTCCAATAAAAGGTCTTTTGGTCATCTTTTCTTCTGGACAAGATTCACAAACTAGTAAAGTTCCAAGCTTTAACTGGTTTAAAGCTTTGTTCTTTATCAATATATCTATTTGATCAACGCTAATATGACCAAGTCTAAGATGCCACAAATATGTATCATCATGAAAAATCTTTTTCCATTTTGTTTTAGGTTTTTCAACTTTAAATATTTCAGTGTTGAGCAGTGAATTATGTATTAACGACCTTATTACTACATGCATATTATTTGAATATATTTTCTGACTTTGCTTATGGTTGTGTGTTTCTAGAATAAGTTCTAGAATGACTGTAGACTTGTATATTGTTAGATTAGTCAAAACCATCGGGAACTGTTGTTCCGATTTTCTTAAATATCAAGATGGTTTAGTGACTTAGTTGCTAAGTCACGATAGGTAATCTAAATAGATATTTGTTTTAGGATATAATTGTCTAGAAAGAATAGTTTCTTGTGCAGTAAGAATTGACGTGAATCAGTTCATGTCTAGAGATTCTTGACTGGCATTAAGAAAACTCCATTAGGTATTTTGTTTATCTTATAATAACGTTTCTTGGCTTTAGTGATTTTTAGAAGTCACGTGTTTGACACGGTTTGCTGATCAATTATTTACAATTGTTGTGAATAATTGAAGGCAAATTATAGAGCTTAAGAAAGGAGATGTGTATAGTTGTGTATAGAGAATATCGATTCTCACAATATGACAACTGTAGCTATTGGATACCAGATCTCTCGTCTAGTTATTTAAAATATTGTTTAATAATTATTTTTGATATTTGATATCAGAACTTTCGACTATTGGATAGTTACTTATTCTTTAAAAATAATTGTTACATATTTTTAATATGACTAGTAGTGTCATTGATGAAGAAGATAAACATTAAGAAAAATATTCGGTTAACTGAATAACTTAGAACAGTGCTTTATGAGATTTTATCATATAAGCATTAGATGTTTATTCTGTATGGTAAATGATGGTCTGGTACAAGATCACACCATGTATCCTTATCCATTTAATGAATATTGTATTCATGATCTGATTAAATCTCATTTAATCAATGATCGTCATTGGACCACAGATTTATTAAACTAATACTTTGGAAGTATGTAGTTTAATGAATTATAAATATCCTTGGATAGTTTTCTTTACTTCGTAACTTAGTTAATGAATTATCATGACTTAGTTACATGTTTCTAAAAGAATATATATTGAATGTCTTGAATGGTTCGAGAACTTTTAATATGTTTCTAATGAAACGTGGATAGAATATTTTGAATAATTCAAAGATATTCTATTTGAAGTGTTGAAAATTATATTTTAAAATTCATCATGAGTCTTTGAATTGCTCAAGGTTATTTTATATGATCAAATATATGAATTTATGGCAATTAATTCTAAGTTATTTAATGAATTTGATTCTTACTCAATATGATTCTTCTACGATTCCATCGTGATGGATTGGTTAGTGGGAAAAATCGAATCTTATATGATTTGATTCGTTTGATATTGAGTATTATCGAATTAGTTTCAATACTCTTGGGGTTATGCTCCAGTTATACTAATTCATCCTTTTAATTATTGTTCCATTAGTTTCTACAATTACGTATATGATATGTATAGGTAGAAAATTTGAATCTTGAAAAGTTTGAGATTTGAATCTTTCTGTTATATAATAGTTATATTATTGAAGTACTTGCGCCTCGGAGGTACAAGTAAAAGTTTATCATTTATTCTATTTAATAGAATATTGTATTCTATTTGATAGAGTATCTTTTCTACGATCCCGAGTAATATAGTTATTTTATTACTTGGTATGTAACATTAGATGTTGACGATTGAAGAAAAAACTTGACTTATTGAAGTCAAATGTGATAGTGATAAACTGTAATGGAACTATATAATTAATAAGATGAAAAGACCCTTAGATATCTTCTGTATAAGTTCAATAGGATGTCAGAATCATTTACAAAGTATTTGATACTTATTGGTTCTGCAGTTTTCTTATCGAAGAAAATTATCCTAAAACTTATAGTGGGAGCGATATTTAATATCGATTTCATAAATTACCATTGAACCAACGATCTAAGATTGTTCATAGCTTACTACGATCAAGTTTTGAACTTGATTGAGCTTTTGTTATGAATCTTTCATAAAATGTGCAAATTATTTGCATAGTAAAAGCAAAGTGAGCTTGATAAAGGTTTGACCTTTATAGTATGACAATGAGAAAAGTTATACTCAGTGATCTATTGTAGATTCTGAGAAAACTTGTCTCAAGTCGCACTGATTGAACAAATAAAGATTGTTGGTTAATGTTGATATTAAATAATGTATTTTTGCTAAAGAATGCAAAGTGGCATTCCTGAATGTTTTATTCGAATGAGAAATTCATTGTGGTTTCTTTGTTTGAAGAGTTCATTCTAGAATGGCCCTAGAGTTTGTATTCTGCTAAGATCACAGTTTGATATACTAGCTTATAGAGTCTATTGTAGACTCAGATAAGCTTCCGAAAATTTGTGTTCACTAATTTTGATATAGTCAGATTATCTGATTTTATCAAAACATAGAGAATACATATATGATAGTAGGGTCGGTGGGAGCGTACAAATTTCTTTCTTGTGTTATATATCCTAACGACATTATCATTATTAATGTAATAATGAAATGTTTGTGAGGTAAAAGGTTTACCTATGTCTTCTTTTCTTCGTGAAAGTAGTGGGAGTAGTCTCTGATATATTTAATATAAAGTTTTATATATGATATAAAATAAGAGACTTGTGAGAAACTCTCATTAGTCGTGCATTAGATATGATCTAATAAAGGACACATTAAAACTATCTGTATGACAGTTAGTATAACTGTTTGACTGTTAGTGTGTCTTTAGTATATAATATTAATCTTTCATAAAGGATGATTCCTTTGTCGAAAGAGAAATTGATTAGAATGTCTAGTCAATCTGATACCTCAAATGATGATAGCATAATGAATACTATATAACGTGCAATTAAAGATATCAATATAATTGTAATTGTTACGAGTTATTTTGATACGTTGTAGACCATAAGATGGATCTTGAAACATGTTCTTTGTGATCTTTGAGATATTAAGAACGAGTTTCTAATTCGTGGAGAATATAATTAGCAACCAATATGGGCAGATTAGTTTTGAGTCTAATTATGACATTAGATGATCTATGTCATATAAAGTCAGAAAAGATGCAGTGCGAGTGTCACCGTTGATTCTACTGATTTAGTGGAATTAGTTGTAACTTATGAAATATTGACTTATGAATTTGCATAGTGAGCTTATAGATTAGAAGTTTTGATATTAGTGTTGAGCTTACGGTTGTCTGAATAGTATTTTGGATTTGATTTCTAAATACATAGACAACTTAATAGCTATAGCACAATATTGATATAGAAAGTGAGTCATATTGTTGTATAACTTAGTGTTAGTGTTCCTAGAACATGCCAAGGATCTCAAATCATGATTCAGTGTGTGAATATTCAAATAAGTTGTGGAAGATTTACATTGATCAGATTTGATGGATGTATGAAGTTCAAAACTTTTGATCCTTTATTGAAACTCCAAGCTTGCTTTGTGTTCCAAACTCAAGGAATTGGTTTCCCTATCACCTTGATTCCCTCTTGGAAGTGCTAGCTCACTTGAATTTTTGCAATAAAAAATCTATTTGAGAGGGAGAAGCTATCGGCTTTGAAGGAAAATGAGAGATGGTGATTTTTTTTTTTGTATTTGATTTTCTAAAATCTTTTACCATTTACCAAAATCCAATTTGGTATATGTCATTCCAAATGATTAAAATAAACAAAGTGTGTTGAGATTGGTTAGTGTGTTGAAGAAGCAATCTAATTCTTTCAATCAACCGTAACCACTTCCATCACTAGTCAAACTAGTTGATGTAAGTCAAGTGGGTCCCACCACTTGTAAATTTTGAATTTAAGTCGAACAATCCAACACGAAACTTCATTGGGCCCGGGTTCATTTCATTTCGAATTAACGAATTTGCCGTTGCGACATAATTAAATATAATTTAATTAAATAATTATGCCTAGTAAAATTATTATTAAAGTCGCTTACGAATTAATACTAAATTAATTCGTTTGCCCGAATTAAAATCTAATTTTAATTCCGCATTGAAATCTGATTTCAATTAATATATCCGATATATTATTTAATCGATTAATTCCAAATTAATCATTCTCTCTCTACTATTCAAATTTTATCCCAGATAAATTCTTGCCGCAATTAATCCTAGATTAATTTTCTCTCTCTCTCATAAATAATCTCAGATTAATTATGTTCGAGTCAAATGTCATCGGTGAATCTTTGGGAAGCGACTCATGAGATTCCTCGATATATTGGTAGTAGATCCGGTCGTCGGACTATCCGAACATGTGCGTACCTCGTACCACATTCTTACCTATTTACAAGACATGGTTGGCTTCTAACAAAGCACCGTGCCTACCCAATTCTCCAGAAATATTCTGTTAAGGAATACGTAATCTTTATCAAGCGTAGTATACTAAGTATTGCGTATTACGATCCAGTATCAAATGTCACATGCTAGGCCTGGGGTTGGAATTGTGTCTGCCCCGTACGAAGCATATATCGGATCACTAACAACTAGTCTCTATATTCGGATAATCATGACCTAGTCATATTATCCCGATGACTGCAGTACTTAAGAGTACTAGTTTCGTATCCTACGTGATCATCATCTCCATATGACTGAAGTGATACTTCCATCTTGACATCACACCCAATACACTACGATTCTCAGTTCACCCAGAAGAGACATACACATAACATGTTAAAGCCCCGGATGACCAAAACCAAAGCGTACTGATTGTCGCAAATATTAGCGATGGAAGTCTCAGGTTAAAACCATATACACCTACCCTAATTCGGATTCCCATAGACAGATAGTCATACTACAAATGGGATTCTGAGGGGTCTATCCAGAGTGAAGATGTTCATGTATCATCGGGTAAACAGAACCTCCTATCACACTTGCATAAGTATCCAATACTTAAATATATGAGAACTATGTCGTTAATCTTCTATAACGCGCACAAGTGCAATACTAGCATATTACGTATTATCGATGTCCAGTCTCGATAATACTACGACTATATACATTTAATGATTAAACCTTTCGTGGATTAATACTGTCTCATATCTTATTAATCTGGTACTAATCATATGGACTTTTATCATTTATATATCTAAGTAATCCAATTACAAAATGATAAAAGAGCAATTTCCTTTGTCACATAGTTAATTTGTACAAAGAACACCATGTCTTTTACGAATAGTGATGCTATGGGTCATAATTGTCCAACAATCTCCCACTTGGCCTATAGCCAATCACTCAAGTGTCCAACACCTGAACTATATATAGGTCGCTCATGCTTATGTTGAGATATCGCTTTCGCCAGCTGATTTACTAGGTTATCATCTGATGCGATTTATTCGATCATCATATCGCCACGATGTGTGATATCACGAATCAGATAAAAGCATCGAAGTACATACTTGTATCATTGATAAGACTGTAATTCTTTAGCCTTAGCCTAGCTCAGCTGCTAACAGAACTACTTCTAATCCAATTAGGAATTTTATAGATCCAAAAATGCTTCTTTTGCTGCCTCATCCGCAGTAATGTATTCCGCTTTTGTTGTTGAATCGGCAACAGTATCTTGCTTGGAAGATTTCCAGCTCACTGTTCCGTTGTTCAAACAAAATACGTACCCTGATTGCGACCCAAAGTCATCTTCATCGGTTCAGAAACTTGCAATGGTGAACCCAAATACCTCAAGTTCTCTTTATCCATAAATTAAGAAAGCATTCTTAGTTCGTCTAAGATACTCAATGATATTCTTTACATCAATCTGGTGACCATCACCTTGATCGTCTTGATTGTGACTCCAGATGCTCAAAGCATATGAGACACCAGGTCACGTACATGTCTTTCAATGTACGAGTTCTCGGAGAGTGCCAACAACTTTTAGATCTATCCCAGTAGATTCTTATTCCTTGAATAAAGGTTGCATTTCCCAAGTATTCCATGGAGAATTTTAATGAAAGCCAAGCTTTCACCGATTTTTAACATGAGAATGTTATTTCCAAGAAATAATACATCATCAATGTCTAGGACATCCAATGTCAGTGCGCTCCCACTAACCTTCTTATATACACAAGAATCATCTTCGTTTTGAATGAAACCATATCCAATTATGATCTCATCAAAAAGTTGATTCCAAGAACACAATGTTTGCTTCAATCCATAAATGGATCGATTTAAGTTGCAAACTTTGTTTGCATGTTTCAGCACGAAAAAACCGTCAGGATGTTGTAAACATCCTCCAAAAGGTTTCCGTTAAGGAAAGCGATTTTGACGTTCAGCTGCAATATTTCATAAACAAAATATGCAGCACTAGCAAGCATTATCCGAATGGATTTAATCATGGCAATAGGTAAAAGGTTTCTTCGTAATCGACACTATGTTAATGACGATACCCTTTCGCTACAAGCCTAGCTTTGTACGTTTGTACGTTGCCATTCATGTTTGTCTTCACCATGAAGACTCATTTGCTACCAATAGGCACAATGCCTTCTGGTACATCAACCAGTGTCCAAAATTGGTTGGTATACATGGAATTTATTTCGGACTTCATGGTACTTTGCCATAAACCGGAGTCGATACCTTGTATCGTTTACTCATACATAGTATGTTCGTCTTCCTCAATAAGATTGACATCTACATGAGGTGAGATCAAAAACCCATACCTCTTAGGTTGTTTCTTGACTCTCTCCGACCTACGCAGTTCTGGTGTATTAGAAAATTATGGTACAGATTCATCCCTGATGAACTGTTCGTGTTCTGTCAAAGGATCGGTTCCAGGAACAGTATTACTCTGATTTTCATCGAGTTCTACTTTCCTCCCACTTACCATTGCATTTAGGTAATCGTCTTAGGAAAACCGCATGGAGAGCAACAAATATATTTATTCTCTTGTGAGTTGTGGAATTAGTTTCCTTAGGATAACCAATTACAAATGGGCACTTATCCAATTTGAGTTGTAGTTCGGTATCATCCAAACATATTCCCAGCGTTCCCAAATCTTTAGGAATGAGAAACCCGGTTTCTTTCCTGTCCATATTTCATATGGGGTATGTCCAACAGACTTTGACGAAACCTTATTCAAAATAAGTATTGTATTTTTCAATGCGTATCCCTAGAAGGAAATTGGTAGCTCAGAGCGACTCATCCTTGACCTTACCATGTCCAATAAAGTTCGGTTTTTCCGTACGGACACACCATTCAATCGAGGCGTTCCGGGAGGAGTCCACTGTGAAAGAATACCATACTCTTTCAAGTAATCAAGAAACTTATTGCTCAAGTATTTTCCACTATGGTCCAACAGTAATATCTTAATACTTCTGCCCGTCTGTTTTTCTACTTCGTGTCGAAACTCTTTGAATTTATCAAAAGTTTCCGATTTGTGTTTCATAAGATACACATATCCATAATGCGATGCAACATTCGTAAAGGTTATGAAGTACTCATAACCACCTCTAGCTTAGCTAGACATGGGCCCACATACGTCACCATAAACGAGGGGTAAACAGCTCAATGGCACGTACACCATTTACCGCTAAAAGGCGTTTTAGGCTCTTTGCCTAATAAACAAGATTCGTAGATGTCATATGAATTAGGATCAAATCCGTCCAAGTATCCACTCTTCGAAAGTGCGGATATATGAGTCTTGTCAATGCGTCCCAGACGACAATGCCACAAATAAGTCTCATCTGATTTACTCAGTTTGAGCTTTTTGTTTGTCATGTTATATGTTTGAGATTCATTTATATTCGAAATATAAATATTGTTATTCACATCTAATGTGTATATCTCAATATCATCTTTATAACAAAACACCTAGTGTTCTGGAACATAAAGGTTTACCCGCAACAGGTTGAAATAGATATAGAGATAATGTTTCTAGTCAAACTATGTACATTATAACAGTTTCCTAATTTAAGTACAAGCCCAAAGGGTAGTTCCAAAAATTAGGTTCCTACAGCCAAAACAGCGACTCTCGTCCCTGATCCGACTAATAGGTCGATCTCATCTGAAGCCAGTCTCCTACTAATCAGCAGATCTCGCACATCAGTACATATGTATGTACCACACCCAGTATCAAAATCCAATTTTAAAACTAGCAGTGGATATGTTTATAATAAACATACCTGAAGTCGTTCTTGCCCGCCTTCACTTCCTTCATGTCTGCCTTGTCCATACGGCAGTCACGCTTCCAGTGACCCCATTTGCCACAGTTTAGGCAGACATCTTGGGATATGTCATTTGTCTTCCTAGAAGACAATGATGATTTTACCTTTGCCCTTTTTTTCACACCCTCAGAAGCGTTCGGCCAAGCCTTGGCCTTCTGGGATGTCGTAGTAAGATGCGCCTTGCGCTTCTTGCCCTTTTGGAAGCTCTGGCTCTACCGCCTTGAGCATAGCCATTAACTCTCCAAGAGTTTTCTCTTGGTTCATGATGAACCCGCCCCAACATTCGGGCAGAGACTGTAAGATCAAATCTATCGAAGTCTCGACCTTGTAGGCAATGCCCAACTAACCTAGCTGCTCGATGTCAGCAATCATCTGCGACACCTAGTGTACGACAGATGTACCCACTGACATACGCGAGAGAAAGAGCTTCTTTTGCAATTCATACTTCTGAGATCTAAGATTAGATCTGTGAAGATCCTTCAATTTCAACATCATACTATAAGGATCGAATCCTTTGTTCTGATGACGAAATTGAAGAGTCATTGCGGCAAGCATGACGGATTGAGCATTAAAGTTATCATCACGATGAGTCTTCCAAAGCTCATGCTCTACTATTTGCTCAACTTCTGGCTCAAGCCCGAGAGGTTTCTCTATCCAATAGAGTAACTTCTCAGCTCCCATGACTATCCTGAGATTCATTTCCTATTCTGGAAAATTTACGCCATTAAAGACATTATCGCACATGATGATGTCCCTAACACTAAGTTTTCCAGTCATCTCGATTGTAATAGTCCAACTATTCAATCAACGATTTTAGGTACACTCAAAATGGAATGGTTACTATAGTTCGACTATATAACCAACTACAAGTGGAGTATTGTCATGTACAGTTTAACTTTTCAAAGAAAGCAATATTAAATATTAGTCCAACTAACATATTTATAACAATGATAAATTAAAATAAAAGAGCGTGTATTGGCAAGTATTTAAACAAAATTGTAAATTTATTACTTACCTCCCACTATTTTTCGGCGAGCCTCTAACCCTTTGTGGAGTACTCGGGAAACCTAGTTTCCTAGTGGGCTAGGATCCCGTTAAATAACACACAACCTTGACTTTGGCCAACAAGTTGTATGAAACTTAACTAAATAGATCTCTAATATCAATTGGATCCCATCCAATCCCTAGATCCAGTAGGTGGACCTCCAAGTCCGAAATATATATCCAATATATGTAAATATATCCAATATATTTCCTAACCTATTTCCTCTGAATCAACTAAACCTTGGATTTGGCTCAACAAGCTTAATGATTCCAGTTAAGCGGGACCCATTGACAGTGGGAAAGCTTCGTAATGCACGTCGATGAACTAGAAGTGACCTTGACTTTGGCCAACAAATCACAACCGCCCAAGACATGCGATATAGAACAAAGCTTTCCTGGTTCAAACACATCCGCGATGGACAATGGTCTTGACTTTGGCCAACAAACCAATGCTAATCTTGGATCTTGAGACATAACCACTCAATGAAAGGAAAAACACTTAATATTTGATTGAGGGTTTTTCGTGTAAATTGGAAACCAATATATTATCTTTGATTAGGTCTCATCACACACCCTTAAACATGCATTCTAAAAGCATAATAAGGCGCGAAATAAATTAATAATGATATGCGGATCGATATATAACAAATTTGTTCATAGAACAAATATTTCTATTTCCTCTCTCCCGCTAGCATTATTCTTACTTCTACCTAATTACATAACACTAATAGAAACCTCATTTACATTGAGGGGAATTGGTGAGAAGAGAAATACAAAGAGAATAGAGATAATAGGCTGGACACGCAGGTCCAATTTAATAAATTCTAATTTTATTACAACAATTTCCAAAATTTCCCCCACCCTTCTAATATCCATCTGATATACATTATTCATACAATACATCCAAGTATTCACACAAAGCATGTTATTCAATCAATCTAATCCAATTAATTAATCTTTGAATTAATGACAATCCAATGTTCAAACAACGATTTGATTTGCGTGAGTCCAACTCGTTTAAGAATAAATACTCAAAGTACGTATTCTTGAATTATATCGAACTATAATTTTCAATCCAATTTAAATTGTATTCAATACTAATTCATATTTAATTCCAAACAAAATAATTACACTTTTAATAGTGCCTTTTTGACTTGGATTCCAAATCCAATCTTCATGGGTCTCAAAGGCCCAATTAGTATCCAATATTATTTAATTAAAGTCCAATGGGCTTTTAATTAATTCTTTAGGCTTGGGCTTTGGCCATTATGGATCAAACCCAAGATGCCAAAGCCCAATTAAGGAATCACCATTTTTGCCAAAAATCAATTTAGGCCCAATTAAATTGTTAAAGGCCCAATTATTATATTTGGATTTTATGGAATGGTTTTAGGCCTAATTTGGATCCAATCTAATTTTCATAAACCAAGTTTGGCCCAACCAAGCCCATTAAGCCCAAATACAACAAAATTAGTCCAATCCAATTTTAATGACTAATTTATTATTAACATAATATTCTAAATATCACATTCATTTAATTAAAGTGTAATTTTCATAATTAATTAGTTAAACTATTTTTTCCAAAATATCAATTAAACTAATTAATCATGCTTTAATTATCCAATTTATGTCCAACACAATTGAAGCAAAACAACTCATTCCATGCTTATGGTTCACGGCATTTGGGCATAATAACAATCAATTTTTTATTTCAATCCAATTAAACCAATCAATCAATATACATATCATGTCATAAACTCATCCAATAGTCCAATTAACAAAAAAATCACCATGAACTCTCCTAGGGTAGTATTCGGCCAAGGCTAAGGAATTAGGGAAATTTTGATCTAACCAATTTTCTCAATTCTAAAGATGCACAAATCTAATTTAACATCATCAAAGCTCAACCAAACAACCAATTTGAAAAAATCATGCTCCAAACATAAAATTCCCAAATAAAGTTTATAAACCCTAAACTCAAATCAAGCTTAGATCTCGTTCTGATACCATTGTTAGTGTTCCTAGAACATGCCAAGGATCTCTAATCATGATTCGATGTGTGAATATTTAAAGAAGTTGCGGAAGACTTATATTGATCGGATTTGATGGATGTATGAAGTTCAAAACTTTTGATCCATTGTTGAAGCTCCAAGCTTGCTTTGTGTTCCAAACTCAAGGAATTGGTTTCCCTATCACCTTGATTCACTCTTGGAAGTGCTAGCTCACTTGAATTTTTGCAATAAAAATCTATTTGAAAGGGAGAAGCTCTCGGTTTTAAAGGAAAGGGAGAGAGAGTGATTTTTTTGTGTATTTGATTTTCTAAAATCTTTTACCATTTACCAAAATCCAATTTGGTATATGTCATTCCAAATGATTAAAATAAACAAAGTGTGTTGAGATTGGTTAGTGTGTTGAAGAAGCAGTCTAATTCTTTCACTCAACCTTAACCACTTCCATCACTAGTCAAACTAGTTGATATAAGTCAAGTGGGTCCCACCACTTATAAATTTCGAATTTAAGTCGAACAATCCAACACGCAAACTTCGTTCGGGCCCGGGTTCCTTTACTTCTGAATTAACGAATTTTCCGGTGTGACATAATTAAATATAATTTAATTAAATAATTATGCCTAGCAAAATTATTATTAAAGTTGCTTACGAATTAATTCTAAATTAATTCGTTTACCCGAATTAAAATCTAATTTTATTTCCGCATTGAAATCTAATTTCAATTAATATATCAGATATATTATTTAATCGATTAATTCCAAATTAATCGTTCTTTCTATACTATTCGAATTTTATCCCATATAAATTATTGTCGTAATTAATCCTAGATTAATTTTCTCTCTCTCTCATAATTAATCCCAGATTAATTCTGTTCGAGTCAAATGTCATCGGTGAATATTTGGGAAGCGACCCATGAGATTCCTGGATAAGTTGCCAGTAAATCCGATCGTCGGACTATCCGAACACGTGCGTACCCCGTACCATGTTCTTACCGATTTACATGACATGGTTGGCTTCTAGCAAAGCATCGTGCCTACCCAATTCTCCAGAAGTATTCTCTTAAGGAATACATAATCTTTATCAAGCTTAGTATATTAAGTATTGCGTATTACTATCCAGTATCAAATGTCACATGCTAGGCCTGGGTCTGGAATTGTGTCTACCCCGTACGAAGCATATATCGGATCACTAGCAATAGTCTATATAATCGGATAATCATGACCTAGTCATGTTATCTTGATGACTGTAGTACTTAAGAGTACTAGTTTCGTATCCTACGTGATCATCATCTCCATATGACTAAAGTGATACTTCCATCTTGACATCACACCCAATACACTACGATTCTCAGTAAACCCAGAAGAGGCGTACACATAACCTGTTAAAGCCCCGGACGACCAAAACCAAAGCGTACCGATTGTCGCAAATATTAGCGATGCAAGTCTCAAGTTAAGACTATATACACCTACCCTGATTCGGATTCCCATAGACACATAGTCATACTACCAATAGGATTCTGAGGGGTCTATCCAGAGCGAAGTTGTTCCCGTACCATCAGGTAAACAGAACCTCCTATCACACTTGCATAAGTATCCAATACTTAAATATATGAAAACTATGCCGTTAAGCTTCCATAACGTGCACAAGTGCAATACTAGCCTATTCCTCATTATCGATGTCCAGTCTCGATAATACTACGACTAGGGATATTTAATGATTAAACCTTTCGTGGATTAATACTGTCTCATATCTTATTAATCCGGTACTAATCATATGGACTTTTATCATTTATATATCTAAGTAATCCAATTACAAAATGATAAAAGAGCAATTTCCTTTGTCACATAGTTAATTTGTACAAAGAATATCACGTCTGTTATAAATAGTGATGTTATTGGTCATAATTGTCCAACACTTAGGTTATACAATATATGAATGATGTTGGCTTAGGAAAACAATTGAGTTTGTTGGACAGACTCAATTTGTTAAAGCGAGCTTACTTGTTGATGCCAACCTCTTGAGTGCTAGATGAGCTCTTGATGGCCATGAGTATGTGATACATATTGAGATGTGTATATGATATCGTGGATTGGCACTAGAGCAAGTGGGAGAAATTGTTAGGGTTGGTGCTCAGAGTGCCAATCCGGATCGTATTTATGTCTGATTCATAAATACGAACAATTCATTTTTCTATAATATTACTTATTTACTGGTAGCACCTTTTGTCTTTTATACACATATTCGATCTAATTGTGATTATATATCTAATTATGATTAGATTGAAACTAAATCTGATTTAGTGATACGTGTATATTAGACAAAGACCCTATGAGTTACAACGTAGTGCGCAGCTACAACGTAGTTTGTAATTGACATTGGGAAGCATCACTATAAGTTGTATATCCTTAAATAAAGTTCCTGATCAAGATTTACTAACACGGATCGGTTAGAAAAATCCACCGAGACCAGTACATGTCGTCTATCGTGACTTGGTCAGATGGTTTATCTCAATGAACCATGAGTCTCGGGAGACTCGTATAGACATGTAGGTGTTTATTTGATAAACAATGAATGACTCACTGAAGATTTCCTAATATATGGTACACCAACGTCAATAGGAATCTTCTCGAGTTGAGCGAGCATAGTGATCCTTCGACTTGAGATACCACTGTGGATATATTAGTTATCCTCCACACTTTGATGGCTGTCACGTCACCGATCTATTTAGATCATACCTCCGCCTGTTAGTTGGGTGTGGACTGATGCTCATGATATCATGTGTGTATCAATATAGAATTCGCCAGTCATGTGTACAGGGCATATGCATCATACGCGTGTTTGCGATCTAGTAAATTCATGGTCGTGGTATAACTTCATAAATCAGTTCCGAGTGTTATTTAGAGATCGTAAATTTGAAAAGTCGACTATATTATACCGAAAGGATTTGACGTTTTTATCTATATTCTAGGTATAATATTGATAGCCTGTGACAGAGGGATTATACGTATGCAATGACCTCGACTTGCATAGTTTAGCGAGATTATATGTGGTCATCATAATTCATGAGTGGGTGAATTATGGACACGAAATTGGATTTCGTGACGGATAAACCTAAACTTAGAGAGTCCCACAATATGAAGTGTACTCGTTGAGCACTTGGGCAACGCGATATGAATAATAAAAATTATTCATAATACTTCATCGGATTAAATGAGTTCGAATCGTTTAAATGGTTAAACGAAAACACATGATTTAGGACATTTTTGGTCAATCGTAATTATTTTGTATTTGTATCTGATACATAATTTGATTAGATACACATTAATTAATTATCAAATGAGATTTTAACACATCCCATTAATATATTTATTTTTTATTTAATGTAAATAAAATACATATATAATAATAATTATATTAATTATTTATTTAGATATTTAAATGTTAAATATTTGAATAATTAAATAATATTCATATTACATAAATGTTATGCAATATGTTTAATTATTATTGATACATTTGGCATGTTTTAATTAAGCTTTAAGTGTGCAAATTTGATTTGTCCAAGTTAAAGCTTATCTTATCTTTATTTTAATTTAATGAAATTAAAATACAAAACGGACAAAAATGCCCCTCCAAAGTCGGTCACACCTTGTTTTAAGTTAAAAAAAATTTCATTTCCCTTCCATGGAAACTTGGCCAAAACACTCTCCAAAAATACACCTCCAAATTACTTGATGATTCAAGGAAAGAAAAAGAAGAAAATCAAGAAAAAAAGCTAAGGAATTAAAGGATTAAAGGTAATTCTACAAATCCCTAAGCTTAGAAATTTTGTTTCTTGTTTCTTGATGATCTTGTGAGATCCTAGGGTTTCTTCTTTTATATAAATTTGGGGCTTTATGGTTTGGAGGATGAATTGGAAGTCTTTAAGCGTGTGTGAAGTTGTTTTGGGTGAAATTATTGTAATATTTATCCAATTTGATCATTTGATAATATGTTACCATTCTAGAGTGTTATGACCACTCTTTTAATGCATATAATTGTTCTTCGGTGGTTCATTTGTGGTGACTTTAGTTGGTGTTTAGATAATTAGATTAATGTTGAAAAAGTTGGATTAAAGCATGAAAAATTGACATTTTTTATTTCTAGATCAGATCTGGAAAATCTGGGTTTATGTTGATAAAATTGATGTCATATAAATGTATTGGCTGTGTTTTGGGTGTTGGAACAATTTCCGGAAATTGTTTCGGAGTTGAAATAAGCGAAAATGGTGAAAAACAGCGTTACTGGTTCACTTTTGAGCCAACCGGGTGACGGCTGCCCAAACAGTGAATTTGTCACTGTTCGAGCAGCCCATGAACTGCCCTAATACTATTGGGGCTGACCTGGATAGTCTTCATATTTATTGGGTAGTCGGTTCGGTCAAAAAAATACGTTTTATGCCATTTTACGGAAAAATATTTTCGTAAAAGTTTTACGATGTTTCTTAACTATTTATGTCGCTATTTGATATCGAATAAATATGTTTTCGTGAAATATGAATGAATTATTCATATTATATATTGAATAATTCATTCGGTAATTTAAAAAGTTCTTTGCCCAAAACCCAAACAGTAGTCACCTTCAACAAGGTCCTTCCATGAATCAAGTAGCTGTAAAAATAAACATGATTAATGGCTCCATGAATCAACAATCTATGCGAATTTATCATCTTCCACTAAAAGAGATTTGATGACAAGTAAATCGTTTTTACCTATGGCCTTCTTCTCTTTCAGCTCAACAAGGGATTAAGGACATTTCCTTTTCCAATGCTCATCATTGTTGCAATGGAAACACTTTCCCTTCGGTTTTCCATCCTTGGAGTTTCTTTTGTTCTTCTTCATAGGATTTGTCTTAGCCTTCCCAGTGTCTTTCTTCTTATTCTTGGAAGATTTGGCAACATTTGCCTCTCCACTGGGCTTACAAGGATCCACCAGCATGGACTCGTAATGGGTGAGCTCATTTAGCAGTTGAGTCAAAGTAAAAGTCAACTTGTTCATAACATAGTGGCTTTTACTGTAGAAAACTCTTTGGAAGAGTTTCCATGATCATGGTCACCTGGCTACTCTCATCAATACGAGCTCCATTAGTTTCGAACGTGTTGTGATAGGTCATCATCCTCAATGCATGCTCTCGAACTGATGTCTCATCCTTCATCCACGCAGTCATCACTGAGACCATTGCCTCATGACGTTTCCGATCTGAAGGCTGCCCGAACATTCCCTATAATAACTCTATCATCAAAGATGTAGCCATTGGCTCATGCTTTGCAGCAAGAACCTCAGACATCCCTGCTAGCAAGTAGCAGCAAACTTTCTCATTGGCCGCGACCCATTTCTAGTAGGCATCTCGTACAACTTGGTCAGAGTTTATGGCTGTCTCGGGAGGACATTCCTCCGTCAGGACAAACTTAAGGGCTTCATATAAAAGAATGATGTTCATGTTACTTTTCCACTTAACATAATTTTCTCTCGTTAATTTGTCATTAGAGAGAATAACAATAATTGGAGAAACCATAGTGGAAATAAAATAAAATAAATATGCATTTAATATTCATTCATCGCATATTGAAATTATCAAACATTTAGGCATAAAATTAAACATGACACATGAACCATGTATAATGAATTAGAAACCTAAAAGAATTACTATGCCACGGAAATCTATCATCCCACAAATAAGTGCCACCATAGGGTAAGTCAAGTATTTGCATGATAGATCGAGATAATCTCAATTGATTAATATGTAGGGAATAACTATCATTCATATATTAACCAGCCACTGTTTGATTTGATCAAAAAACTTCGATTAACGTTTAATCATTCCTTCATGAGTGTAACCCCTTATTTCGGAACTATCGGACCTAACTAATAAAGTACCGCAGTAGGGTAGGTCCGTTCACCAGATACATCTAGAGTTCCTAACATTTCAGAATCCAAACTTGATATTGACCCAAAATAGACACCATCCATAGAGGACGAAAACAAAATCGTCTTGAGGCACCTTTTGAATCTCACGTTCTCGAACTAACAACGAAGAACGCATGATATATTGTCGTATATCCCTCTCCCAATCTCTATTTTAAAATTAAAGGTTTCTATTTAAAATATCTAATATTTTAATTCACTAGTGTCTATAAGTTTATGCACGGATAAAACGTAACTCTATTTTACACTAGTGCATAATTAGTGATCTAACCAATTTTATCTCTTAAATTTTAATTCCCTAATTCTCATTAGTCTCAAATAATATTAACTTAATTAAACTAATTTAATTAAGTTCGGTTAAGTGACCTAATTAATTTTAACTTTTAAAATTTAGCTCACTAACAAGTTTAAAATTTAAAATTCAACAAATGGATAAAATTTTAATTAAACTATTTAATTAATATAAGCGTCTTATAAATTCCAATGGTACATGGAATTTTCCCGAGTGCAGACCACACTACTGTCCATTTGGAATCGGCTACGAAATTTAAGTCCGGATTTCACTCTAATCTGCCAGGGGAAAATACAATTCACTTATAAAACACATTTATATTATTTTGAATTTTCAATTTTAAACCACGAACCAATTAATCTAATTAATTTATCTTCATTCATATCATATTCCAATTTAACTATTTTAAATTTCATAAAATCACATTTTATGACTAGAATATTCATCAATCTAAAATATATTATGGCATGTGAAAATGCAAGAGTAAGCATCCTAAGCTATATCACATGTTGTTAAAACATTTTGAAATAACATACATATAGCATGAAAATAAAATTACATTAACTGGGCTCTTAAATTCCTATACTAATATAATTAGTACAAAATATTTCAATACATCTCTTGGTCTTCAAATCTCGGTCCATGGAAGGGTGTTGAGTCTTTGGCGGCATCAGCACTCCAAAATGCATAGGACGTTACAACTTGAAAATTTTACATAAGAAGATAAATTTGTAAAACTTGTAGAAGAATGGAATCATGACCTTATATTCCCAAAATCAAAGACAACATAAAAATAAAAGCCGGAAAAATTTACGATCAATGCAATACATTCATCTCATTAATCAAAAGAAAAAAAAAATCATCACATGAATATAATAATGTGCCTACTCATCACAACAAGCATAAAACAATTTAAATCTCATATAAATCAATAAAAACAAAGACTTTTAATTAAAAAGAGAATGATTATGAACAATTTTCAACCTCTCTCTTGATGTCAATTATAGGAACCGATTTCCTTGAGTAGCGGAAGCGGCTTAAGCACCGGGATCGGCCTTGAAAAAAATATATGCCCTCTCTCTTTGATAGCAAAATCTGACCAACCCCTAGTGTGATGTTTTGCTTCAGTTTTAAATAATTTTTCATCCCCAGAACAGCCCCCAACATGTTGGTTTCTATTAAGGTCCCAAGATCAATAATAAGCATGAAATAAGTGCGAATACAAATCAATGAAGTTGCGGAATACTCACATCGATCGGTTGAGCGACGCGGAAAGCAATGAAAATTAATTTTCTGCCTCTTGACAGTACACGGCAGTGAGCAGTCCATGCTCCTCCATTTTCTATTTTTGAGCTCCTCGAACAGCTTCACTTCGTCGAATGGTTCCCGGCTCTGGGTGGACTCCCTATCACCTTCGCATGTCTCGTAAGTGTGCTAGCACTTGTGATTTTGTCACAAAACCCACTCTTGCTTCCCTTCACTGTCACGGTTTTTGACAGAAACCAGTGAACATTTTGCCCTCTTGGGCGAGAGAGAAAGAGATGAGAGAAAATAGAGAGTTGTGTGGTTGGTTTCCAAATTTGTGTATCTTATACACACATTTTAATTTCAAATTCATTTCATGTTATTTGGCCTTCAAAAGTCAAACAACTAAAGGCTCCAACCACTCCCATCACTTAATCACATCAGTCACAAGTTGTCAAGTCACATCACTCAAAGTGACAAGTGATTTGACGCTTGATGCGACTAATGATTTGACGCTTGATTTGACTTGCGTGCCGTACTCGAATTCAAAATGCGAATGCGCTCATAAAAAATCCCGGGCTCGGGTTTGCTAGTTCCAAATTAACGAATTTTCCATTGCGTCGTTATTAAATGATCACGCCTAGCGAAATCTCTATTCACGTCGCTAACGAATTAATTCTAAATTAATTCGTCGCGCCCGAATTAAAATCTAATTTTAATTCCGCGTCGAAATCCAATTTCGTTTAATATATCAAATATATTAATTTATCATTTATTCCAAATTAATCGTTTATCTCCTTTAATTGATATTTTATCCTAGATAAAATATCTCCGCTATTAATCCCAGATTAATTTTCTCTCTCTTCTAATTAATCCCAGATTAATATAGAGTGTGAGTCATACGTCATCGGTGAATATTTGGGAAGCGACCCATGAGATCCCCGGATATGTTGGCCAGTAATTCGGTCGTCGGACTATCCGAACACGTAAGTACCTCGTACTACGTTTATACCGATTTACAAGACAAGGTTGGCCTCTAGCAAAGCGCCATGCCTACCTAATTCTCCGGAATATCCTTACAGGAATAAAGGATCTATATCAGGTGTAGTATACGTAGTATTGCGTATTTCTGTCCAGTATCGAATGATCAAGTGCTAGGCCTAGGCTGGAATTATGTCTGCCTCGTACGAAGCACATGTCGGATGTCTGGTGACTAGTCTCTATAATCGGATAAACAATGACCTTGTCATTTATCCCGATAGTTGCAACATTTAAGAGAACCATTCCGTATCCTACGTGACCATCATCTCCATATGACTGGATTGACACTTCCGTCTTGATATCACACCCAACACACTACGATTCTCAATATACCCGCATTGGCGTACACAGAACCTGTTAAGTCCTGGATGACCGCACCAAAGTATATTGATTGTCGTAAGTATTAGCGGTGCAAGTCTCAGGTTAAGACCAAATACACCTACCCTATTTCAAACTTCCATAGACCATAGTCATACTACCAATGGAATTCCGAGGGGGTCTCCAGAGCGAAGCTGTTCCTCGTACCATCGGTAAAACATAACCTCCTATTACACTTGCATGAGTATCCTATACCCAATATATGAGAACAATGTCGTTGTGCCTTCAAAACGCGCACAAGTGTAATACTAGTCTTTTACGTATTTATCGATGTCCAATCTCGATAATATTCTGACTAGGGATATTTAATGATTTATCCTTCGTGGACTGATACTGTCTCATATCATTCTCCGTCCAGGAAAAAATCATAGGGACCTCCTATCATTTATATATCTAGGTGATCTAATCACAAATGATAAGAGTGCAATCTCTTTTGTCACATAGTTAATTTCTACAACAACACTATGATCTGTCCAACAATCTCCCATTTGGCCTATAGCCAGTCTCTCAAGTGTCTTACACCCGAACTATGTACGGTTGCTCAAATTGCTGAGAAATGCTTTTGGCAGCGGATTTGCATGATTATCGTCTGATGCGATTTATTCGATCATCACATCGCCACGATGTATGATCCGAACGAATCAATGAATAGTCGAAGTATTTATCTGGATCATTGATGAGACCATTAATTCTTTAGCCTATGCTGACGCCTAGCTCAGATGCTAACAGAACTATATCTAATCTAATTAGATTTGTTATCGCAAATGGCTTCTATTGCCGCCTCAGCTGCAATAACCCGCATTGTTGTTTATTCGGTAACAGTATCTTGCTTGGAAGATTTCCAGCTCACTGTACGTTATTCAAACTGTATAGTACCGTTTGCGACTTTAGTCGTCTTTATCGGTTAGGAACTTGCTACAGTGATCCCAGTCACTTCAAGTTCTCTTTCTCCATTGACTAAGACAGCATCCTTTGTTCTCTAAGATACTAACGGATGTTCTTAACATCAATCCAGTGACTATCACTTGGATTGGCCTGTTTGTGAATCTATATGCTTAAAGCGTATGAGACACCAGGTCGCGTACATTTTTCAATGTACAATTCCACGGAGAGTTTTCTCGAAAGCCAAGCTTTCACCAATTTTTATTTTGGGAATATCATTTCCAAGAAATGACATATTATCATTATTATATAGGACAGCCACTGTCAGTGCGCTCCCACTAACCGTCTTATGTACAAAAGAATCATTTCGTTTTGAATTAAATCACACCATTATGATTACATCAAAACAAAAATTCCAAGAACCTAATGCTTGCTTCAATCCAAACATGGATCGAATAACCTGCAAACCTTGTTTGCTAGTTTAGGTACGACAAAACCAACAGGATGTTATAAACATCCTCCTAAAGGTTTCCTTTTCAGGAAAGTGATTTTCCCGTTAAGCTGACATATTTCATAAATCAAACATGCAGCTTCAGCAAGAATTATCCAAATGGATTTACCATTGCAATAGGTAAAAGGTTTCATCGTAATCAATATAATGTTGATAACGATACCTTTCCGCTAAAAGCCTAGCTTTATACGTTAGTATGTTTCCATCCATGTATGTCTTCCTTGAAGACTTAAAAGTACCCACAGGCACAATGCCTTGCGGTACATCAACTAGTATCCAAACATAGTTGATATACATGGAATCCATTTCGGACTCATGACACTTTGTCATAATAGGGAGTCGGTACCTTGTATCACTTCCTCATACGTAGTCAGTTGGTATACCTCAATAAGATTGATATCTTTATGAGTTGAGATCGGAAACCCATACCTCAGGTTGTTTTCTGACTCTCTCCGACATACGCGGTTCTTGTGTATACGAAGATTACTGGTATAGTTTTCATCCTTGATGAACTATTTTGTGTTCCATTAAGGATCGGTGCCTTTAATAGTGTTACTCCGATTTTCATTGAGTTTTACTATCCTCCCACTTACCACTGCATATCGGTATTCCTCTTAGGAAAACCGCATGGTGAGCAACAATCCAATTGTTCTCAAGTGAGTTGTATAAGTACATACTTTGGTATCCCTAGGATAACCTACAATTGGCACTTATCATTTTAGGTTCTAGTTTGGTATCATCCAAACATATGCCGTGCATACCCAAATTATCAGGAATGTGAAACCCGGTTTCTTTCCTGTTCATATCTAATATGATATATGTCGAACAGATTTTATGGAACCTTATTCTAAATAAGTTCTTGCACTGTTAATGCTTATCCGTTGAAGGAAATGGTAGCTCAGAGGGACTCATGATTAACTTTTATCATGTCCAACAAAATTCGGTTACTCAGTTCGGACACACCGTCAAACTGACGTCTTCTGGGAGGAGTCCTCATTTGAAAGAATACTATACTCTTTCATGTATACAAGAAACTTATTGCTTAAGTATTTTCCATTAAGGTCTTACCGTGACGGTATAATACTATAGCCGATCTGTTTGTTTATTTCGTGTCGAAACTTTAAAAGTTCCGATTATGTTCTTCAAAAGAAACACATAACCATAACGCGATGCCATATCCGTAAAGGTCACGAAATATTCATACCCACCTCTAGCCTAGCTAGACATGGGCCCACTTGCTTCACTATGAACTATGGCTAACAGATTGGTGGCATTTACACTTTTACCAAGTAAATAGTGTTTTAGGCACTTTTCCCAATAAACTAGATTCGTAGACTTTATTTGAATGAATCAAATCAGTCCTAGTACCCACTCTTCGAAAGTGTGGATATACGAGTCTTGTTTGATTGTGTCCCAGACAACAATGCCACAATTAGTTTCATCTGATCAAATCAGTTGAGCTATTTGTTTGTCATGTTATATATTTGAAATTTATTTATATTCAAAATATAAATGCTGTTATTCACATCTAATGTGTTTATCTCAATATCATCTTTATATATAAAACACTTTAGTGTTCTAGAATATAAAGGTTCACCCGCAGCGGGCTAAACACTGATATAAAGATAATGTTTCTAGTCAAACTAGTTACATTATAACAGTTCCCTATTTTAGGTACACACCCGAAGGTAGTTCCTAAACTTAGGTATCTACGGTTGAAACAGCGACTTTCGTCCCCATTTCCAAATCGCAGATAATCTCGATTGAAGTCAGTATCCTGTTTATAACAGATTCTGAACATCAATACATATACTTATGTACCACACTAAGTATCTAAAATCCAATTTAATACTATTAGTGAACATAATTATGACAAACATATTTGAAGTCAGAGCCTTGCTCGTCTTCAATTCCTTCATGTCTGCTTTGTTCAAACGGCAGTCACGCTTCCGCGATCCCGTTTGCCACAATTTAAGCAGACATTTTGGGATATTTCCTTTATCTTCCCATAAGACTATAATGATTTTTCCTTTGCCCTTTTTTTTCACATTCCAATAGCCTTTGGCCAAGCCTCAGGTTTATAGAATATCGAAGTAAGGTGCGCCTTGCGCTACTTGCCTAATTGCAAACTTTCACTTTATCTCCTTTGAGAATAGTCATTAACTCTCCAAGAGTTATGTATTGCAATTTAGTACTTCTAAGATCTAAGATAGATTCTTTGAAGATCCTTCAATTTCATATCATACTTTAATGATCCAATCCTTAGTTCTGATTCAGAAATTAAGGAGTCTACTACTGCGACAAGCTTAATGGATTAAGCACTTAAGTTATCATTACATGATCTTCCAAAGATCATGCTCTACTATTTGCTTAACTCCGGGCTTAGGCATAATATGTTATTTATCCAATAAAGTAACTTATTATTTTTCCAGGACCATCCTGAAATTATTCCCAATTTGAAAATTAAGCCATTTAAATACATTTTCCCTAGGATTATGTTTTAAATGTCAATCTTTCAATTTCTATTGATTTAATAGTCCAACTATTTAATCAACGATTTCGGTACTATTTATTATAATGATTACATAGTCCAACTATTTAATCAACTATAATTTAATAGATTAAAATCAATTATATTGATTACTATAATAATCCAATATAA